>JADANM010003811.1:8082916-8098539 GCA_026213755.1 Eurema hecabe | reverse complement strand
AAGTCAGTTGATTTATTTATACAGGTTTCGATCACCACATGCCTTCAACATAAACTTTTTCCTACAACCCTTTGTGCTTGAAACAAGGCTACATGTATTTACATACAGAAGCCGATCAGGCGTTATTTATTATAGAATGTGAATGCTGCAAATTCTTCGTACGCATATTGCTTGCAAACACGATAGATAAACAAAATGAAGCTCTATACTTTTTTCTAAGCGATCGCGCCAAGGAGGTTGGACATCTGTAGTTTGTTGCCATATTGAAAAACTCGTCTGCCCTCGCCGGTTCGCCTCCTGTTGGGATGTATCGCTTCAAACGCTTTTTCTTTCGACCAGCCGTTTAAAGAGGTAGCGTAATGTTTATTTATGGCAGGTAAAGCTTAACGTCTATTAACAACAATCAGCAGGTTTGAGCCGTTTAAGACATATCAATGTGAATTTTATGGATTTTTAAACGTGTTTTTACATTCATATTCTACTTGAAGTAAATTTTAATTTTATTAATTGGAATGCGCTTTAGTTGTGTCACACATTATGGTTATGAATTGATGTAGAAACAATTTTTATAGTGGCAACGTTGCGAAGATTAATGGTTTTCAATGCTAGCAACATTATCCCTAATTGACATTGACAGCTCCGGACTCCGAAGTGTCGTTTAGAATTATCTTATTTGGGTCACATAAGAGGTTAACGATCCCGTGTTAAATGTTAATCCTTTTATTTTGGAATCGTCGGCTTGCTTATTTGCATATTATCAAGGCTGCGATCGAAGAGGGCAGGGCGAGGATTTAGTGAAATATTTGCCGATGAAATGTTAAAGGATATCGACCCAATATAGATTTTGATCAGCGAGAATCTGTGATACGTCAACTATTTTTGTGTTTACATGCACCTTGACATGCCATTTGTGTGGCTTGAAATTGTTGTCAAATGAGCGTAATGAAATCCTTACTAATATTATAAATGCGAAAGTAACTTTGTCTGTCTGTCTTTTCATCACGCTAAACTACAGAACCGATTAGAACGAAATTTGGTACACAGACATAGGCTATTTTTTTAATCAACTCCCAAAATGTTGTGCGAGGGGTTGAAATTTTAAATGAGGGGGGAGAGGGGTCAGTTTATATGAAAGTCCACGCGGACGGAGTCGCGGGCAACAGCAAGTAGATTATACAACATGTTCTTTTAAATGCAATTGGTTATTAATTTTCGAAACACAGAAACTCTTATTAAACCAACGAAATATTTTAGTACTACCATATTAAACGTTCATACACTGTTGTAGCGAATTGTACCTATATACGACTCGCAAGCCTTTCATTTCTTTCCCCACCAACCGAAATTGATGGTGTAATCTATATTTAAGTGAAGTACTTTCCCGAATTTTTTATCGATTCGTTTTGTTTCATTATCTGTGATTGTTGGTTGCATTGCTGAATTTATGGTTTAATTGCAGACGCTTTTACGGGTGCAATGAACTCTGGTATATCATACATATAGTTCTTTATGGAATTAATTTTTTCGTACTTGGCATTATACATACTGATATATTTTAAAAAGTGTGTTAATAAATACGTCTAAGGAATATTGACTATACTAATAGATTACATATTTAGAAAATATATATAAAAACTAAACCTTACTTATAAAGATAAATTGTCTGTACAAGGTTAGAATATAATTTCAAAAAATAAAAGTATCATGAACGAGAAATACTATCTATAACTTAATGAAGACCTCTTACGCAGTGGTAACACAACTGCTTTATGCGACAAGTGTTATAGGTTCAATGCCTACTCTAAGGAAATACATTTGAATTTGAAATTCGTATCCTTCTGGGGTCTGGATTGCCCTAATCTAGTTGCCACTGAACCTACTTAGCGTGGGTCTAGATGGAAATGTATTAAAAAGCTTACTGTAGTTTTATTATTATCATTAAACATTATCATAACAATTATCTGTAAGTATAAGCAAAACCAATACGAAATTAACTTATAAAATTTTATTTCAAATAATTTGATATGTTTCATTCTGGCGTCTAAGCCTTACTCGTCCTGAGTAGTCCTCATATTTAGTTCTCATGAACCATTGAAGCGTGTAGTCAAACTCAGCACCGATTAAATTACTACACATATTTTATTTTGTATTTTAAAATTATCTTATATTTCGTGTGAAAGCAATTTTTTGTCTCTTGACCGTACAATGAACATACGATACGTCAAACGTTTTACTGTTAAAAAAACTATTTAAAGTCATACGCAATATTGAAATTAAAATTAAAAAGTCATTAAAAGAATATTTTTACGCACTAGATATTTACAAAAAACCCATTTGACATTCCAATCATTTCCATTTTTAAACACATATAAACTGACATCTCTTATGTCAACAGATTAAAAATGGCGCGCAGTTTGTTATCTACACTTTAAGACGCGTCCACACGCTCGGATGCACGCGGCGATCGATAAATAAAAATTAAAAATCCAAAATTCAGACGGCGGACATTATCGAAACACGATAGCTCGCATAACTAACGAGGCGGTTCTATTCCCGATAAAGTTAAACTGTGTCGAGACGATATTATATCGGGTGAAATATGCTGCTATCACTAGCGGTTAGACAGGCCGGAGTTATTAAAGAAAATAGTTAATTACAATCTTCTACGCAATTTATATTAACAAAACTTGAATCTTTAATCTAAGAAACATAAACCTTCTATCATATTTTGTAACATTAAATACTTTTAATTTTGCCATAACCATAATATTATCCTTTTTTTGGTTTTGTTAAAAGATATTATCTATGGGTGCTATATAGTTTTGGACTGTTTGTATCGTTGTAGGTCTAAATTGATAAATTTTGTAGGTAACATATTTAAAACTATATTTTGGGTAAAATTTTTCAATGTTTAATAAGGAATAGTTTTATATAATACTAGGCGCTCCCCGCGGTTTTACCCGCGTAGTTCTCGTTTCCGGAGCAATACCGGGATAAAAAATATCCTATGTTATAATCCAGGGTATCATCTATCTACATATTAATTATTTCAATTAAATCGGTCCAGCCGTTTTGCCATGAAAGAAGACAAATATACAGACGGACACACTTTCCCATTCATAATATTAGTATGGATAAGCATTGATAGTTTAAATTCCATAAACAAATTGTATCAGTAACGACTTCCTTCTCATCGTTTTATCAGAAATCATTACTCATATTCGCATATATCTGAAAGGTAATAATGGATAGATCGTCTCGTATCGATTGAACATCAGTATTAATATTCCTTACGCGAAAATGACATAACCACAGAGGCTTAAGAACAGTATTTCCACAAATACGAATTAAATTACAGTGACATAAAGCTCAGCCATAAACTTTAGGCATTGAAGTGGACGTTTATAAGTTATAAACCCATAGACAAGACGACTATATCCCGTCTTTATATATAGTTCTCATATTTGCACGAATTTACGATCTCATGCATTTAAAGGCTCCATCAAGTTTTCTGGAAAAGACGGAAATAACAAATAGATACATAATTTGTTTTTATGTCAATGCAATAAACTTATATAACGCTGAATGAATTGTCTTGAATATGTTTTTCAATTTAATATTATGCTTAAGAATAAAAAAGGTTCTAATAATACTAAGATAGCCGCCATATTAATGCTGGCCACTTTCATGTTGTAAAACCATTAAGATGATTTAAAAAAAAAGAAAAAATTTAACCGCGAAAATAGCTTCAGATCCGGGGCTACCACAATTCTCATTAACAGAACACCGAGTGGCCATCGTAATCTATCATTACAACCGAGCGTAGCCAGCCCTATAATTTCCTCACTCCCTGCAGAGATCTTCCATCCCTTTCGCAGACTACTATTTCCCTACAGAAGAAATGAGACGGCAAACTTAAATGAGTTCAGCCAAAATTCTCCGTACGTTTTACATTTGGAATTATATTTTATCATGAGTCTGTTAAATTTTCATTCCAAAGGTTATGGTAACTTGTTTTTAATCGTGTAGTATAAAAGTGTTTCCATTTTGTATACAGAACTTGTATTGATAAATTCGACGTGTTTAAGGAGTTGTTATTGATAAATTTTTCAATTATAGGTTAAGCTTGCCTCGTATATTTGACATCTGTCATAAAAAAAAAACATTAATTTTACGTTCAAAAATATAATTATTTTTCGATTTTAATTATTAATATTCTATTAAATATGTACTATAGTATGGTTTATTCAAAATACCTCCATATCATACGTTTGCTATGTCGTAACGTGCTTAATAAATTATTCGTATATTAAAAATTTAAACCCGATTGAGCACGCCTGTCATCTGTATCGTTTCAATATCACTTCATACCTGTGGAATCCAGCCAATGACCTTAGCTCGTCTGAATAAAGCCTAGTGGGTAAAAATATCACTCACACACGCACACACAATTTACAACTCTATACGTGTGAAATAAAAACGATTATCCCATAAAACTCGCTAATAGATTCACTATTAACTTGATGCGATTCGTATCCAATCATAGTTCTCGATTAATATATACGCTATAGTTTTAATGTCCGTTTAAAAAGTAAGTAAAATGTAAAAGATAATTTTTAACGTTAAACGTTAGTTTAATTAAAGTCTTGAACGGTAGAGCTTTGGAATAGCAAAAGGGAAATAAAAACTGAACACTATAGGCAGTCATTTTCATATATTTGTAGTAATATACTTAAGCTTTAGTTTTAGATTGACAAAGAACCGTCTGTGTTGAGGTTAAATGATTAATAAAAACATCGCATAAAATATTTTAATTAATATCTTAGAAAAAAGAAATCCCTAATAGTTTTATTACATCATAATCAATCTACAAAATAGCCAATGGCCTCATAAATTTTTATTTTAAATAAATTTTAAACTTATAGTTAACTAATTCAAAATGGCTGATTCCCGCCGTTTTTATGACAACCATAGACTCGTAACGACTTCTGCCACGTGCCGGTGCAAAAATGAGAGTTAATGTCATGTACATACAGGTAGATTGTTTAAAAATATAATATAGTGAGTAATTCTTTTCATTTTTTAAATTTATTTAATAACAAAAGTAAAATAATAATAAAAAATAAATTATATTTCGAAAACTGGCAATTTTTTTTTGTCTATACATATGCTTGAGACGTTATGTGACTCGTTATTGACTCCTATAAGACGAATTCCACATACTATATAATATAACAAAAGGGCTATAATATTTAAATAAAGAACTAATAACGCTATAAAAATTCAATTAAGCATAACCTAGCCGGGATAAAAAGCGTTTGAGTTGTGGGAATGGAACAGGTAATGCAATCTTTTTGCGAAGCACATTAGCCGTCTGCGTTTAAATGTAGCTGACATGTACAGAAATAGCTTGAACATAGCTACTCTATATCATAGGTGTATCAAATAAAACTAAACCAACCAATTGTTCACGATCACTAGCTTACGATATACTTTTTTTTGTTTTTATTTCTTGCCAGTCTTAGCCCCATGTTTATGACTGTAAAGTTTCTGACAAAAAAGTTTTAATACGAATGTTATTTAATTTATAGTAAATATTTGAATTTATTAATGTTTGTTACTTATAAAAGAAAAAGCGACATACTAAAAGCAATTAGAGCATTGAAGTGTATACTCAGATCGTTAGAAATTTTTAAATTGTTACACGCTAGATTTATTTCCAAGCAAGATTACTTTTACTTTTTACTTTTAAAATATAATGACTCTGTTCTCACCATTTCCATTAAAAATAAGAAAGATAATTTCCCATTAACGAAGTATAATTATAGCTAAAGCCAATTAAGATGCATTTTTTTTTATTTCCATTCAATAGTGCACAGAGCAAAAACATTGCCATCATTAAAATTCATGACTGTATATAGAGTTACAAAACTAGGTTTTTGCTAACTTCATGTGACATTTGTATTGTATCTTAATTCAGTTTTACTTAATAGGATCGCGACATTAAAGATGTTTGTTTTTAATTTTATTTTTCTTTATGCGGCCAGCCTCTATTGGGAATGTTGCCATAATGTAGCAGCGGTTTTATTTAATCTCTTAAGATGTCATAATTCATTGTGTTCCATATTAAGTGACATTCTATAAGGGGAAAAACACGTAAACAATTTTTTTGTTTAACTTAAATAATTCTAAAAAATAATCCATACATATTTTTTGTTTGAGCAAATTCCTCAAGTAACTAAGATTTTACTTCTAGTTACCTCTCTTTGCAATAAATTACGTATAATAATTAAAATCAACGCTTCAATCTTATGTTTAAATTTACATTAAAACAATGTTGCTCAAATTATTGATAGAGGTACTCAGTATTATATAAAACGTGTTTAAAAATAGCCTAGCAACTTATATGTCATTTGTACCAAACAACATCAGCCTAAAAAATTACTTCTCAAATAAAATTAACGAAATGCACACACAACATTACCCTTTAAACACTAAAACGGGCCGACTTCAAAAACTATTCGAGCATAATTTAAATAATGAAAAAGACAAACAAAACTAAATATTAAACGTACCTTATAAGCCCTGCGTGTAATCGATCAGGCTTGCGGGAGTTGCCAGCATATCATTTTACAAGGCATTCTTGTATAGAGAATTGCGCTTTGCTTTTTAATTGCCATATGCCCATATGGCAACATCATAAAGATATCTATATATTTTTTAAGCTATCTGTGTTCTGTAAAATCTTTGAGGCTATACATGCCGCTTTTTTGTTCTTTTATTTGAAAAATTCATTCTATACAATTTCTTTTTCTCATGGAATATAGGTACGAAAAAAAAATTAACGAATCGTTGGAGATGTTCTTAATTTGGTGGATGGATTTAAAAAAGACCTTCACTAGTCGATTACGGATCTTTTAAAGTACATTATATCAAAAATTCAAGCTTTTATCTGATATTCGTATTTAAAGCTCTATTTTCATGGAAAAAAAGTTTAAATCACATTACATTTTAAGGTCTACATTTCTTACAACAACTACACATTGGATAATAATGTTTAATGAGTTATTATTTATGATATTAAACGACCTAATTAAACTACGATTTAAAATAAGTCAATAAAAGCACTCATATTTGATAACTTAATAAATAATTTTAACACTGGCAATAATTTACACAGCAATGTATCTGTGGACATTTTTATTCACAGCGCTATTAAAACATGACAACTGTTTTGTTTGTTTTTATTTTATTAGACTAACACAGAAGAGTTATTGGCGTTGTAAGTTTATTTTATGAAAAGGGTGATGGATCTTATTTGCTCCTTCTTATATTTTTAAAGTGAAACTATATATAAAAATAGACTGCTATGTTCGAGACGGCATATTCTTAAAGATAACTACAGAATACATTAATTATTTGAACGAATAGGGAGAACGGATAGCTTCAAATTTCGAACAACAGAAGCTCAACTTTTTTTTTCCAGCTTACAACTTCAAGGAGGTTTTACTATGTTACAAAATTCAACAAAACCGCATATCGTGTTACAATATTTTAATCAATTGAATGCATATTAACATCATTTAAACCATAAACTATCTCATAAAACTTCTATCCTAACATTATGGTTTGCGAGGTTATAAATAAGAGCTGGCTAACCGGTGAAATGTTTCATTAGACCAAGGGACAGACGTTTATGTATATTTTTACGATGCCATTGTAAATTTTCACTTTCAATGAGTTTATTGGAGCATGGCGACGTTGTTTTTGTCTTAAGTTATTGCTAGATTAATTGTTATCGCTTTTATAGCAAGATCTATTAAGAATGAGGTAGAAATTCTTTGCTAGTAAGCTATCATACTTAGGAATTAGATGCCTATTTTCAGAATACGTTACTGACCTATGACAGAAAAGATGGCAGATCCCGCCATTTTGTTTCCAATAATCCCTTCTTTAATTGCTTGGACCACTTATAAGTCATAATAACAATTTTATTCTTTAAGTTAAGTGTTAAGTTTTCAATGTGTAATATAAAATAATTTTTATTTCACTACTTAAAATTTAAATGATAACAAACAATGATATGTTACTTAAAATACCACCAGTTTAAGTCAAGCCGTTTAATATATTCAATAGCGACAAGCCGTGCCACCTCATTACTGCGAACTTACTTTGAGTATAAATAAGATTTTTAATTGCAACCAATGCGAAGGTCACCTGGGTACTTAATGAATTTTATAAATACCACCTGACCACACACGGATTAAAATTATTTCCCTTAGCATTTCTCAGAGTAGAGGCTTCTATGTTAACGTGTGATTAATGAAACTTTACGATTTAAATTTAAATGTTAAACGGCCGAATACACAAATAGTAATCAAATTTAAGCATCTCTCTAGTCTCTATTTTGACAGATTTGTATGGCGAACTGTCAAATTGGATCGATTTGAGTCGTATTTAAATGGATTAGCGTATCAGTATTCCGGCAAAAATGCCCGAATCTAACGCTACTCGAATGTAAGAACTTTCCAAATTGGGATTGACAGATTACTGTTTAAACTGTCAATTAGACAGTCGTACTCCTATTTTGAGACGAGATGCGGAGTCATAGGACTGACAGCAAGCTGTGCCATCTAAACCCATTAATGATTCATCTACAGGGATGCCAAACTCTACTAGAATACTACTAGAATACTCTTTGGATTTCTTCACACAAATCTCCTCTTTTTTTTTTCAAAGAAATCAAATATTTCTTCCAAAACCCTACTTTAATCTCACCCCATCACGACGACCTGACGTCAGAAAATTAGAAATCTAGGCAACAGATGAATTCAACGTTGTTACTGATAAGTAATTAATCTGCTGCTCACGCGATGCTGCATACTTTAATGGACAGTGATCTTGGGAGAAATTTAAACTGCAATGACGTATGCATCTATTACGAAATCTTAACTTCATAGAAGTTCAACAAAAATTTCTTATCTACAGATTGTATATTGAATTGTGAATATAATCTAACTGTAGTATTATGCCTCTTTATTCCATCTACTGCATTTGATATTGGACCAAATTTAACCCTAATAGAGGAGAATCATTATTATTATGTACCTTAAATTCGTTGAAGCAATAAGTAATTATTTATACCTATACCCTAAAAGCTAAGGAGTTTGGCTTTTTAAAAACTCGAGTTTCCGAAAGATTTATTCGAGTAAGAAATATAATAGATACATATATGATATTTCTTAGTACAATAGCTGTATTCATGAGGAGAACTATGGGCTATTACACATCATACCAAAGTAACCAGGCAGCTACAGTAACTCGAATGAAACAAGCATTGCTAGTCCTAAAAAAATCCTATATATAAATGTTCCTATTTTTAAGTACAGTTAAGATTAGTAAGTAAAGATTGAATTTGTGCAGTTGAGAGACAAAATAGTGACCACAAAATGCATTGTAACTATTTCGTAAGCACGTATTATTTTGTATCGTTTATTATATATCTATTTATAGTTTTTAATTACGACAATTCTATAAAACTACATTGTTGGATCAATGCATCGATTCTTCTTCAGTTTAATAGCGAATATAAACGAGATAATACCCACATAATTTTCTGTATTAATTGTTTTAATTTCAAACCAGTTGTATTATTGACAATAAAAGCTTTTAAGATAACTTAGTTATCAAAAGTTTTTGTATAATATAATCATAGCATCATTGTCAATGACAATTGTTTTTTTTTTCTATTTTTATTTTTTTGTAGTGGCCTACCTCATAATTTAAGCAAAATTCTTCGCTTTCCAAAAATTTACGAACACGTCCCAACTCTTTCCCATAGACTCGAAATAAAAAAAAAACTCAGTTCCAATACCAAAAACCGTTCGCAACGTCCGAACAACAATAAATAATTCGTAATTTGAAAACGCCAACTTTTTAAATCTTTGCCTCGGAATTCTCGGTCATAAATCTGCTCGGTTACATCATTAAACAATCGCGTGACTATGAACCATAAGGGAACGTGTCCTGCGGCTGTTTACGACTATTTAAGTTTTGCTAGACCAATTTATTGAGGAGCCTTCACTCAGATTCATTAGAGTGGCAGATCGAGATAAGGGGGGATCACCCATCATGAGCGTAAATAGTGTTAGGGAATATTATTTGTAATATTGTTTTTGACATATGACATATAATGGGGTAAATGACCTTGAGTGTCAACTGATAGAATGCACTCACGAATGTGTAGCCAGCCAGTCTTTCAGATACTTTTTTTAATATTATTAAATCGTAATTTTATTTCTTAATAAATTTAATTAAATAAAATAGTAACCAAATTCAGCATTAAAATAGTAAGTTAAAAACTAAGCAGTTATTTCTAAAGAAACAATTTAATTGTTCCATCGTTTTTAAAACCTAAATATTTTTTATTACTGGCCAGTTAGGTGCATCGAAAAACTTAGGAATTTCGAAGTTAACGCAAAAACGCGGGTGCATCCTACGCGCGCAATCAAGCGGTAACCATGGCAACGGAATCCAACATGGCCGCCGTATCTTATCAAGTTATTAAAGACTTAGAGTTAGCAGTACCGCTACCGTATATACTGTGATTGGAGAGGCAGCAATAAATTTAAATGTTTTGACGAGAAAATGTTCAGATGTCTTAAATCACGCATGGATATCGGAACTCAATAAAATACGGTCATTGATAAAGAGACTCATTGAGGATGAAATTGTCTTTAATAAAAAAGGTAATATTTGTTTTGGCCTTTGGGTTTGACGATAGAAATTGTATGTTTATTTTTATGAATAATATGACTCTTAATGTATCAAATATAACCTACTACTCTACTTCCTCTAAAATACAAAAACTTACTTTTATTCATATAAAATACCAGCTGTGCCCCGCAGATTTATCCGTGTAAGTATCGTTCCCGAGACAATACCGGGATATAAAGTATCCGATATGTAAATCCAGGATATTGTCTATCTACACACCAAATTTCAACTAAATCGGTCAAGCGGTTTTCGCGTGAAAGAAGAACAAACATACACCCATACATACATTCTCACCAACTTTCAAATTTATAATGTCAGTACGATACATCTGTCTCTAAAGCAGTACAAATATTTCACATGAAAACAATTGCCATACTATTTTTCATTAAAGGGCCTGTAATTGAATGCTAATCTATCTCTAATATATTAAACCGTTTGAGTCTATTCAATGGCAACACCAAATGCTGTTACTATTAAAATTCAACCATTACCCGTATTGGGTGACAGTTCTCAAGTGCGGCGCATACGCGGTAATTTTAATACTTATTCTCGAATCCTATACATTATTAAACGTAAGAACAATACAGATAAAATATAAGATTTTTTTTCCAACTAACTTTTTTCTTTTATTAAACATAATCTCCTACTTAAGGTACTACAGCAGATAATTTTAAATGAATTAAACACAAAAGCAATGATAGATAAAGAATTAATAAATCATAAAACATTTTGAAAATTACCATTAGAATAATTAATAATTTGTATGATAATTTTAAAAATAATTATCATTCATAAAGATTACCAGCATAGTTGTAAATTATTGAATTGAATATTAATAATCTTTACATTAAATTATTTCTTTTTTTTCGTTTAATTTTTATGTAGGCATATGAGTGTTCTTAATTATTTCATTTTAAGTGATCTCTAATAACTCTTTTCCAAAATTTACGAAAGCAACGCCGCATAGTAAAGCCAGTCAAACATGCACTGTAAATGCCAAGACGCATTCTCACAAATAGCCAACGACAATTGTATACATTACATTGCCGATTCCGTAGCAGGCACACGTACCTTATCGCGATCAGGCCAATCTTATCTACACATTGTAGCTTATAATTTACAACGTTCAAATGGACTATTATAATCCCATTGAGGACCGTTCCTGTTCTATTTTCAAATTTCCCTTTGAATTATCTGTTACCGCTCAACGTTTTCTTATCTGTGCTCCTGTTTGACGTTTAAAATGTCATTTTAAAAACATATCGGTTTCTAAAAATATACCTTGACACTGGCAAACAGTTAACACTAATTGCCATAGCTTAAGAAAAAAAAATATACCTGTCAAAATATTTATGTTTATTTAAATATTGTCTTTGAAATGACATTTATAAGTGATATCGTCAGTTTGGTACGACCTTTCATCTTTGTCTGTTATTGTCTCTTTCTTCATTTTATTATTATTCCTATCTGTATATTCTTTAAGGCCAACAAACATCTTCTAATCCAAACAAACCACCAGGCTAGCATCTCACTCAGAGAGTTACCATAGCAAAAAAGGCAAAAATGTTGTAACAAATCACCAACTAACTAAAGCCAAGTAGCTACATAGTTTTTATCTCTAGAAAAACCTCCGTTATTCTCTAATCGGGATATCAAACGCATCTATCATAATACGTTCAAAGAATTGATTATCTTCCTTGCTAAAAATGCGATCCTTTATCTAGGAACATCTTAAAAGGATATCAGATAGATCTCGGCATATAATGTAGGCTCGACCATTATAATGAATCTATAGAAATACTAATCACGTGCTGTTTGAACCGTAAATACGTAGCTGGGCCGATAACCTTTGGGAATTTTATATTAACATACAGAATATATGCCTGCTTTTGGCATTAAACAAGACATTGTTTCTGGTTAACAGTTTGAATTGCTTTAGATAGCTTAAGAGTTAATAGTTTAAGAGAATTGCTGGACGTGGTTTAAGTAATTTTAACGATAAAACAAAAAAAAATAATATGAATGTAAAAGCAGTATTAAAACTATGAAAAAAACTTTAAGTACGTTTCATGATAAATAAATATTCATTTTGATAGTTAATTATTTCTCCCAAGGAAAGTTTTGTTAAAACGACCTGTCCTCAGACAATGACAACTTGTAAATTTATATGATTATCGTTGTTCAGGTTACAAATGACCAAGTATAATACTAATAATACAAGTATATCTCAATATCAATTAAAACACGTTAATAACTCCTATATTTTATTTACATTTCTATCTCGTTCAATATTTTATTAATAAATAATAACTCGTATAAACCACAGCAAACACACTTCTTAAACATTGTCATTCTCAAGCGCTGTTCGCTCACCAAAGTTTTATTGGTCAATACGCCCCGAGCACCATACAATGTTTAAATTTTAATTTAGATCGTAATTTGCGATTCGGCGGAGCCCTCACCGAAATGCATCACTCCTCACGATAGATTTATATCCCACACTTATGACTATGTTCCGTATATTAAAACGAATTAACCGTAAGTTATTACCCGACCGCCAGCCCGATAAGATTTAATGAAAATCTGCCGGTTTTTTAACAAATTCACAATCGGGCGAGCGAGATAAAAGAAATTGAACTGTCCCAATGGCTAATTGTCCGGGCTTGTTTATCGTAATTGCGCTTCAACAATTTTTAAAGATCGCCGATAAGTACGCTAACTTACCAGCGATGTTAAATTATGTGATTAAATACGTTTTGAAATATTGCTCGGGCGCTATCATGCGGAAGAAGTGTTGAATGGAGCCGCTAACTTGCAATAAACATAACATATAAGCTAACAACACCGTCTGAGAACTACCCTATCCGATTAAACACTAAAATAAAATCATCACTAACTTTGTACGCATATCCTTGGACGTATTAGAATTAACATAGGCTTACTTTTTGTTTCCGAAATTTATTTTAGTGATTCTAAGCGACCATAGCCGCGGGTAGAGTCTAGTACGTCTATAAAACATATAAACATTACGCGATTAATTTAAATATCGCAATAATTAAATTTTATTACAGAAGAATCAAATCGAATCGTTCTACAATAACCGTTTAATCTTTATTATGTCAGTATTATTTCGAGCGGAGTTTAATTACCGAACAATTATAAAAGTTACAGCAGGTGAGTAATCTGTACGCCGCGAACATGCGCATCTCACCACCCGCTGAGAAACTCGTAACAATTACTCCAGGAAGGAATTCAATAAGCAACAATTATTCCGCTACAACAGCTCGGAGCCCGCCTGACATTTCTCTGACATTTTCAGCGACATAACCATTCGCCACGACTAATAGACACTTTCACAACTTACAGAAAATTCAACATCTCGTTTTAATGCACCGTGTCTTTCCGTAACGGCTAATGGTCGAACCGAAAGTTCTCTAATAACAAATGGCATGTAATAAAACCTACAATCACGAAATGACTTTATCCGTCTGTTACAGTTATGATTAATACGTACAAGTGAAGCGGTTGCCTATAAATGTATCATCGGAAGCCGTAATCACGGACTAGAGAAAGTTCCATCATTTTAAATTCTTCACTTTAATATGGCCGGCGTATGTGGCTCATTAGCGTCAGTATGTTGTATATTCTAACGTGCTAGAAGTGAGTTCGAAGATTTTTATTAAAAACCTACATCTGATCTTTAAGAGCAACGTGATTTCATTGTTAGTAAGTTAATAATTAATCAGATAAAAGTCAAACTTAAAACAGGGCTCTGCCTGATTGAGATAATTGTATTGTTATTATGTAAGTATGTAAGAATGTCCTTAATAATGTTATAACATAATGAAAAACCTTACCTTTAAAATACAGCTGCCGACGGCTTCATTTTCCGGCACGGTGACGTTGTAGAAAGACTGATCGAAGATCGGTTCATTGTCGTTCACATCTAACACTGTCACTACCAACGTGGCCGTTGATGACATGGGAGGGTTACCCCGGTCGCTCGCCACCACCGTCAAACTAGGCATCGGGTTGGTCTCGCAATCAACCTGTGCCCGAGTCGTCACCAAGCCCGATCGCTCATCGATCGCAAACCAATCCGACTGAGCAGTTGGAAGTAAAGAGTAACGTATCTCCGAGTTCTCGCCTTCATCTATATCATTTGCCGATACTTGGACAACTGGGGTCCCCGGAGCCGCCGCTTCAGGCACACTAGTTCTGTATACGCTCTCAAGGAACACGGGAGGGTTATCATTAACATCCGTCACTCTCAAATTAATGATACGCGACGCGTGCAGCGGAGGCGAGCCCTTATCGGTAGCCACTACGTTCAGCGAGTACGAGGACTGAGATTCACGATCTAACGGTAAAGCCACTACAACTAAGTATATGATATTATCATGCGTCCGCAAATCGAAATGCCCATCGCCACCGCTCAAAGTTACGTTAACGTTCGAGTACTCCGTTTTCGAATCGGGGTCGTGCACGGATATTCTAGCGACGAACTCGTCCAACTGCGCCGCTTCTGATATTTTCGGCGTAGCGTCGTCACTCAGGAATATCACGTCGATTGTTGGCTGGTTATCGTTCACATCAGTTACACGTATGGACACAAATGCCGTCGTCTCGAGCGGCTGCGCGCCTTTATCTCTAGCTACGACCACCAGTTCATGTAATTCTTTGGTCTCGAAATCTAAAGCTTTGTTCACCGTAATCTCTCCGGTATTTGGGTCTATTTTAAACATGTTTTCCTTGTCACTTTGCCTCCTATTAATGGAATATTCGATCAAACCGTTTTCACCCGCGTCCGAATCGATAGCGAAAACTTTAAGAACAGCCGTACCTAC
>JADANM010003811.1:8038151-8075265 GCA_026213755.1 Eurema hecabe | reverse complement strand
TTATTTCAATACCCATAACAACTTCAGCGGTTTAAATTCGAATAAAATATATCAGTGACTTCGAATTCGCGTAGGAAGAGGTGTCTTGAAATTCGTGTTATTTCTTCATTAAACGGTGTAAAGTCTGTCCCCTTTCGCTGTTTCGTGTAATTTACGGTATGAAACACAATCTTTGTACGATTTTTCGCCGATAAAATAAATATATTGTATCTTTCGTTCATTACTTATGCTTTTCTGAAGACAGATGGTGACACTTTTATAATGCAAAAGACATATTGTAATTATACAATAAACGCGTATGGCAATTTTATTAAAAGCGAGGGAATTTTATAAAATTATTGTTATTCATAATATTAAGCAATAATTATTTTTTAGTAAGACGTTTGTGTTAAAATGTCAAAAAGGCTCACCGCTAATCCGTAAAAAATATTTCTCATTTAAAAGATAAATAGAAATCTACGGGTAAAGTTAATTAGACAAGCATTTTAAAAGATAATAAAAACTTTAATAACGAGAAAACAATGTTAGTTCTTTTTAATCCTTTATTTGTCATAAGTTTTCGTATTTAGGTAAAGGTTTAAGGATCTATACCTATAAGACTTAAAAACGTAAGACTCATAAGAGACCCCGAATATCCGGCTTCCGTAATCTATAATCTATACATATAAAAAAATTAGAGTGTCTATTTGTAAAATTGAAATAACCGCTTATAAATGTATGTGAATATATGAGTAGGTGTAAACAATACAAATTTATGTCTGTCTATCTGTTTGTTACGGCTTATCTTTAAAACCCTATTAGACGGGACTTTAATGAGCATGTATTTTATGCAATAAGGAGTAGCTTAGACTACTTTCATTTTTTTAATAAAGTAATATCCCAATGTCTAAGTACAGTCGAGAATGTCAAAACCGTGCCGACATACTAAGTAAAATATGCTTATTGCCTTGTTTTATAATTTCAACCTTCATGAGAATGAAATAACTTAGCTTGTATCATGTATAATGACTAAATAGTATACTTCCCTTATCGTTTATCAATCCACGTTAAAAACCTCACTAATTACGCTACCGAAAGTAATTCAATACAAAATATATTCAGGAAATGCGTTTAATACCGCCGCTTGACAAAAACGACGATATTATGCTAATATCGGCGTTGAAAAGACTTTCCGCCGAGCCAGTTTTACAAACTTATACATTTAAAATAAAACAGGTTTCTAGGAACAGACAGACATACCTACGTACCTATTTTAATACCAATTTTTTGTGTAGCGATCGCATTAAAATTCATCATTAGTATCGTCTTAAATATTTTATACTTGAATGGCATTCGCTTTTTAATAAACAATTAATGTCTCGCAGATGAATAAATGTCTTTACCTATTATAATAATATCGTATTTTTCTTGTACTCTATTAATATTGTCAACATTCCAGCGTAAGTACAAGAAAAATACTTCTCAAAATAAGCAATAGTTTAAGACTATATATTTACTAGCTGCGTCCCGCGGTTTTACTCGCGTAATTCCCGTTCCGGGGGCAATACAGGGATGTAAGCTATCCTATCTTTTAAGTTGGATCGAACTGCACATGGTGTGCGAATTTAATTATAATCGGTTAAGTGGTTTAGGAGTCCATTGAGGACAAACATTGTGACACGAGATTTATATACGAGTATAATAAGATGAGACGAACTCTTAGTTAAGTGGTAATATAGCTTCTAACCTTCCTAAAGTTGTGGGTTTGATCTCCACACTGGAAAAATATTTGTAATTCACTTTTTTATATTGAGGTCTGGGTGTTGTTATGTATTATATGTATGTATTTAGAAAATAAATATATGTATATTTAAATATCCGTTTCCTAGTTGCTATAACACAAGCTCTGCTTAGCGTGAGACTAGACTGTCATCAAAACGTCCTGGGGTATTAACTAAATGTTCATCATTTAATGGATCAAACTGTTTTTAAAGATATATGTAGTGTCTAATATGACTGCTATAGTTCTATATGTTACAATCGTTTTAGAATTTATTTATTTATTCACTCTTCTTTACAATATACAACATTAACATTTCATTGGATACAACATTTGTAACAGGCGGCCTTATCACTAACGATTTAGTTTACTTTAATCGAATATATTACATCACACAAATTCATATACAAAGAAAAAACTATTTGCTGTCGCAATAAATAAAAACTATACCTTTCTAATGTTACATCTTATCTGATATTATCACAAATTGTATAATTACTGACGATCTAGCAAAAAACCTATGTCCAATTGTGCTATAATGATTTCCATGTATATTCTATAGAAAAACAAGTTTGATCCTCTGTCGTTTAATGTGAAAGATAATTAAAAATGTCAATTACAGTTAAGTCATCACGTTTGGATAGCGAATAGACGATCTTTCCTAGAATTGAAAGTAATTTAGTTGGAATAAATTCATGAGATTTATCTGTAGTTACAGACTAATGAACGCAGCTAGCTTTTGCCTATTTTTATATTAAATTAGAATTTTAAGCCCTCCTTTTATATTACAAATTGTTTTATCTATACTAATATTATAAAGAAGTAAGATTGTTTATTTTTTAAATTGTAAGGGGGTTATCTCGGGATCTACTGAACAGATTTTAAAAATTCTTTCACCAATAGAAAGCCACATTATTGCTGAGTGTCATAGGCTATATAGAAAACCGAAAAGGATAATTAACATTATGCCCCACGACATGGGCACGGGTCAGCTAGTTTATTAAAATTATAAATAATTAATAAGGTTATTATTATTATAATTTCTAGTGTTAGTTTACTGTACCTAGGTATAAATCGCATTCAATAATACTTAACAAACTATTGTAGAATAGCCGCGTTTCATCCTCATTTATGCACATAAGTCTACCTCTTCAATCACTCTTCCTGATAAAAACTCATGAAAATCGGTTGCGTAGTTTTCAAAATATAACGTCGTGTTCAGTGTTAGGCATAGGTACATAGGGACAGACAAAAATAAGCCACCTTGTTTTTTTACTATGTAATTATATACTTATACGTATGAAAGTAAAATTATACTTGTTTATCTAAAGTACATATAGGTATTATGGTCATATAGTTATCTGTTATATTGTAGAACTATATAAAAATATTATCATAGAGTACCTATATATTAATATTGACGTTAATATTAATATTGTTTAATAGTTAGATTTTTGGGATTCGTATTGAAAATATAGATTTGTATATTATTATATTGTTTTTTTACTTTTATCTTTTATTTTATCATAGTTATTTTAGTTAAATTTGAACGATATAATTAATCTTACTTAAAATGTTTATATTTGTAGTAGAACTTTTAAAACTTTTTAAGTTGATACACCTATTCATTTTAAAGTTATTTTATTTTAAATTTTGCTTTCTCTAATAAAATATGTTTAAAAAGCTTTTGAATACTTTCCAACGATTTGAAAATATATATTTCATACTAATGGTACAATCTTATATAATAAGCTAATATTATTGAAATAAAATACTTCTGAAAGTTTGTTTTGTTTTATTTTCCTTAAAAGCAACTTCAACTTAGTTATGTTACTTAATGAAAGTTATAGGACAACTTAGGGGCCTACCTTTCCTAAGCAGGTATACCGGACACGCGTAGCTTGAAAAAAGCTTTGCGTGGTAGAGCTAACTTAAACTTAACTCTCGAATGATTCTAACTTAGAATACTATTATTAATTATTTAGTATTTGTAGTACAAAAAGTATTATGTGACGCCTTATGATAAAGGCTAGATTTGTTTAATGAGGCTTTACTTTTAACAACAATTTTAAACGATTTTAAAATGGTCCATTTATATGTGTTTTACAATATCATATACCAAGTCTCTACATAAAGCAAATTTAAGTTAGTTTTCACTTCAAATAACCTACACAGTTTACTTGCACAAGTTGAATAACAACCTAAAACCTTAACTTGACTCCAACTTAAACTTAACAAACCTGCAAAATCCTTCACAATTCACACACCTAACACACAACACTACACTGCAATCCACAATTTAATTAACACAGCACAATGTTATACTTTAACTTGGATTCAACTTAAATGTAACTTAGATTCAACTTATATATAACTTAGCACTAAGTGAAGGCTTCGTGAGCACGGTCGGCCGCCCGCGAGACACTGGAGGCACTGGCGTCGCGTCCCGTCCCCCGCCAAACAGGTTGTACGCATACCGTTCGAAGCCTCCCTTGAACACTAGCCATCGTGATAACGCGCTCTTACAACCCTTATCGACATATTATATATGTTATATATAGGTTATAGTTACTGTGATAACAACACTACCATTCTCGACACATATAATATGTCATATATGTCCCACTAAATAATAAATGTGAAAGTTTCTGGGAATTTATGTATGGTTTGTTATTCTTTAACGCAAAATGGGACCAATTTAGTTGAAATTAGGTAGGTATGTAGATAGATGATAACTTGGATTAACATATAGGATACTTCATATCCTGGATGTATCCTCGGAAGGGGAACTACGCGGGTAAAACCGCGGAATGCAGCTAGTATGTTATTATGATTGTAGTCATCATGAAACACTATTACCTTTAGCGGCGTAATCGTCTTTAGTCACTCTTATTGAAGAAAAACTATAAAAATCTGTGTAATAATTAAAATTATTATTCTAAGTGACAATAATTCAAGAGCAAAGTATAAGCTAACTCTACCACGCAAATCTTTTTTTCAACCTAACCCATAAAACATTTAGTATGGTATATTATGTATTTATTGATAAACAATACCCTATGAATTAAGTAATAAGACGACCGCTTGGCGCAGTGGTAGCACAACTGCTTTCTGCGCGAAGGGTCGTGGGTTCGATTCCCACACCGGAAATATATATTTGTAATTTACATTTATATTTTTCTGGGGTCTGGGTATTGCTATGTATTATATGTATATGTAATTTGTTCCGTTATCTAGTTGCCATAACACAAGCTTCTGCTTAGCTTGCAACTAGATGGCGCTGTGTATAAAAGTACTGAAAATATTTAATATTATTATTTATTTATTGGCACAGGTAAAGGAAGAGTCGCTCCCAGCTCCAGCCAAACAGGTAGCCCGCGCGCAGAGCGAGCCTCCCTCGATTTCTAGACTTCCCTTATATTATACTAATACCAAATATTGGATTCTAGGTGAATATTTTTTTATACTCTATGGGCCAGCTCTTAACCACGAGTCGCCTGGTGGTAAGCGACGTCGCGGTCTACGGTGGAGCGTGCTTACCCAGAAACCTGTTCACCCGACCTTTGAAGACCTTCGAATGGTAGAATCCATTAGGGATTTAGGGAAGATCCACTCGGGGAGCTCATTCTCTTGCTGTGTGTAGAAGAAAAGTGGAATCGAAGCGTTTCTTTAAACTTTAAAATTTGTTTTTTAAATTATAATATACTAGCTGTTGTTCGCCACTTCGTTCCCGGATCGGATCAGTCGGATCTATTTCTATTATTATGTTATAGTGAGTTAATCTAAAATGAGAGACATATACTGTCGCTAACCTTATTTTTAGATCATTTAAAGAGGAATTATTCTTTCATTCATATTTTTTATTATCTTGAACCGTTTTCGCAGCGCACGCAAAGGAAGCCCTCAAAGATGAATAATTTTCCCCGTTTTTCCACATTTTCCATTATATCTTCGCTCCTATTAGTCGCAGCGTGATGTTATGTAGCCTGTAGCCTTCCTCGATAAATTGTCTATCCAATTAAATTTTTTTTTTAATTCGAACCAGTAGTTCCTGAGTTTAGCGCGTTCAAACTTAGCGCGTTCTTCAGCTTTATATATTAGTACAGATTTGTAAGTTGCAATTTCATATTCGGGTCGAGTAATGTATTTCGTAGTATAACTCTCAAATTGATTGTTCCTTTGTTCTGAAAAAAGAGGTATAATCAAGGATAACGAGAAATTAGGCTACGCTAGAAATTACGCTCTTTGCAAAATATTGTTGGTCGAAGTATTTTTAATGTATCTTATTTGTATATTATGCACTTTATTTTCAACTTTTCGTGTAATAAATTATAAATAAAATAACCAAATAGCGATTTATTTCTGGTTTACCTTTACATAGTATTGCTAGCAGATAAAAAAGAATGTAAACTTCAAAGTAAATTCTCGATCGTTGTTTTTGTTAACTCTGTAATATTCTAAACGATTTTATTGCTTGCGCTTAATGTGACACTGATAAAGCCTTACCTTTAATGTTACCGATAAACAAATGCTTATAAAAATTACATGTTATTGGCAACATTTAATATAAACGTGTGTTTATTTTTGTTTCTATCTAACTGCGATGACCACCCTTTAACAGAGTATACCAGCACTAAAAATAATTTTAACCTTGCCATTGCCATTGGTGTATAAAATTTGAAAGATGAAGATAACTCTGATTCATGAAATGCTTTCTTTCTAGGCACAAAAAAAACAAAAACATCTAGTTCGAATGCTTTTCTCTGGAAAGTCTTTCTATGCTGTTTTTTTCTTTGGGGAAATAATGCTCTCGCGTTCCTACAATCCCGGGGGAGGAAGAAGGTTATGTCGGACTTAAACCGACTAAAACACCACGGTGTTCCTTGTCCGCGTTTAGATGGAGTCTCGGGTGCTCTAACGGTCTCCCCCGCAGCCCCGTTCGTTTTGTAGGTTCGTTCTAGAATAACCTTACAATCTTTTAAATGTTAAGGTTATGACTTAAATAATGGAATATAAAAGCGCCATCTAGCGATAAAAAGGACAGACTTAGAAATCTAAAAATGATCTTATGACAATTTTATTAACTGTGTTAAATATTGTTAATTTTTTTGAAGCCGAGTGATATTTCCTTCTGCGTATAAGTATTTTCTGATTAAGTAAAATACTTTAAATTATATAGCACTTCAGTACGAAGAATAAGTTTCTTTCAATTATCAACAAGATTAGAGAGGAACATACCTCTATTTTAATCTATAAATATACCTATTTTAAATAATGAATTTTGTCAATTATATTTTGATTTAAACAAATATGCGTATGTGACCGGGTTCTCGATTGAAAAAGGCTTTTGGTAAATTTTGGTCTTCACGACAGAGGTTCGCCTAGTGTGAAGGCCACTGATATGTATATATGTAATGTATGTTGTTTAAATAAATATTTATTCATTTTTTTTTTCATTCTACTGATAATGGTAACATAACTACTATAACAACCTCAACTAATACGCTGAATTCTGAATCGCGCTTATGATTTTTGTTCGTCACATATAATATACACCTTTCCGACATTACCTACAACAATACATAGTTTAACAACGCACACGTTATTAGTAGCTATCGGAAAATCTGTCTATTAAGCCCTTCTAAACATCCACAGGCCAAGGTAATTTAAAAGGTTTATTCCCATGGGTAGGTACTCTATTCTTAATTATAATTGTGTGTAGAATGTTAGAACAAACACAATGTAACGAAGATTATGAATAGATATGTCACCGGAAAATAACAAGAACAGAAAATTTATAAATTTCCTAGAAAATTTTTAAAAAATTGATCAATTTGCGAAAATGTGGCCGTAAAATAATACAATTTATATCTCATTTAGAATCCTACGAAGGTTTATAAATTTAAATTTGTTATTTTCCGGTGACAGATATATATTTCACATACAGCAACACACACAAACACACATACACACTTACTAACACCCCCTCTAAACTGAATAATAACTTTCTGTCAGCACAAAACATTCTTTTAGTTTTTTTTTTTATTTTGTTATGATCAGTTACCTTGTGTCCTAAAATACGGGCCCAAAGCTTAGTTTAGGCCCCAGTCTCCTGCAATATGTTACTAAAATGTTGAACACTGTATTTTCTTTTATGCTTAATGTGGTTTGAAAATAAATATATTATTATTAATAATAATAATTATTGTAAGTGAGCACATTAGAATCAACATTATGTAAAAAAAAATTAATATGATTTTTCAATGAAGCATTTGAATCTTTCGTTAGTGACTAAACCAATGCCCTCTGGTTTAGAAATGGTCAATTTCTTTCCACTTTTAATATATTTACAGATTTTGTGTTTGTATGTAGATGTATGTAAAAAAATAAAGAATATGCGAATGAAAAATACAGTGCATTAAAAAGTATTTATTAACAATATTAAAATCATGAATAGAGATTAGACTATTCATATAAAAGACCAATTTTTAATTATACTGATTAAACTAAGAATGCTATTGGTTTTTTGAATAATTGAGTATGACAATTAATATAGAAACAATTAGTGTTGTGACAAGAGTAGAAAATCAAATTAGATATTTTCAAAATACAGGCAATACCAATTCAAGATATAAAACATTTTAGCGTTAAGAAGTGTTGTTATATTGTACATTATTATTATTTTAGGAGCCACTGAAAATCAGCGTTGGAGCTGTTCGCAGCTCCAAACACATGCTGAGTGGTATCCTCTTCCAGAGAAATACTGTTTTTTTTCCCTTTCCTGTGTTTTTCATTTGTTTACTTCACGTGTGTATTGTTATACCTATTTTTGTAATCTGCTCTGGAATAAATGTTTCTTTCTTTCTTTCTTTCTTTCATTAATGTATACAGTACTCAATAAAAATCAAAACAAATAATATATTTTTGTTCCAAAGATCACTCAAACAATCAAACACTTACTTATACAGAAGAAATTTTATCAGGCCATTATGGAGCATCTATTTTATGCTAGCTATAATTAAAATTAAAAGGAATATTGGGCCAGTAAAAAGGTTTCAACTCGTCACTTTTATTCATAAAATCAGTCACAAGAGACATTTGGAGCGCACTTATTCTTTGCCACTTCTCACCATAGAGTTCTTTAAGTTGATCATGACTCATGATTTTCATCTCGGAACTTTCATCTTGAGTTTCCTCTTCTTCTTGCTTTGCTTTTAACCTCTCTCTTTCTAATCGCGCGTCCTCCTTATATTTAGCATTAGTTCGTAGGAACTCGATAAATTCCTCACTTACTTCAAAGTCGTCTTCATTCCCTTCTTCCTCATTTTCAGAATACTGATCACGTTCGGGCTCAATTTCTTCTGAATTATAATCTGCGTTTGATTCATTATCTGTAGGATTGCTTTGAACTTCGGATTCGTCAACTTTATTTTCCGTGTTTGAACTCGATGCCAAGTAGTTTTTACGTATAATATCGTGCAATATACTATTTTCGTATTCTAAAGCCTTTGCTCTAGCTTTCCAATGAGCCAATTGATGTTTCATTTGCCAATTCGAAGCTAACGTGAACGTTTCTGCCCAAGTAGACATTGTTTGTGACAACTTGGTGTGTCTCTTAAATTCCTTTCTACCTTGCTTATTTAACCGTTTCCGTTTCTGACGTCGTGCGTTTTTGTTCGACAGTTTCTTTTTAATATTTAGCGGGTCATCTGGTTGGGTAGTGTTTATATTCATTGTGAAATATGGATGTTAGACATTTGACGTAATTGACAAATCCAAAATCATAACAAATGACATTTAAAATTTAAATAGGTACATAGGTAATATTATTGAAAATTTTGACAAATGACAATACCTTACCTCTACTGCATGGGCCCATAGGTAGGTACTCCAGCTACAATGGAAATTGTACATGTTAAAGAATGATATTTCCAACATATAAAAAAACTAATATTATATTTTATTTTTATTATTTTTAAACTTTTAATACTAACTGACCCACTTAATTCGATTCACATAAAACGAGACATATTCTTCCCATTGTTCTTAAACTCAATAATATAGTCAAGACCTAGAAGTGTTGTTTACTGTAATGAAAGGAATGGGATTCGATGCGTATCTGCAGTGAGCTGCTAAAAGCTGGTGAAATATTGGCTGTTGTACCCTGATCCAGGGAGTATTAATGTACTAGATATTATACCCCAATTTGGACCTGGTGAGGTACAATAAATTTTTGGTCGTGAGGAATCCGATATGTTTTGTTTTGTTAGAATTGTTTTGTTAAAATCAGTTATGATATTAAAATTCCTGGAATCCTGAGTATAATTTATCTATACAATAAATATTTGAAGTTACACTTTTTTAGTTAATAATTTTGAAATATTTTTCATTTTATGCTTTAATCAAGAAAATGTAACTTTCAACTTTGCTTTAGTTTTATTGCAAAATCGTTTTGTGTACCTATACTCTTTTTATATTCTATTCTATAAAGTAGTGTTTTTATACTCTTTGATATGTACTTTATGTCTTTATCTGTGGCAATTGGCAATTCACTTTATATATATACACAGAAAATAATGTTACATTTTTTATTTATTTTAAATAAAACTAACTACTAAACAAAAATTTTTAATCTCCAAATATGAACTACGACAGATCGTGTAGAACTTGCTTGAGTACAGGAAAGGAGATGAAGCACATGAACACCGTTATATCTATTGCAGGGGACGACGTTATACTTGCGGATATTTTACAAAAGTTTTATAATTATACGGTATAAAACTACTAGTTTAACTATAGGAATATTTTCCTAAAATATGATTTCTTATAAAAAAATATTTTCAGGTACCCGAAGATGATTCGTTACCCGAAAACCTCTGCATAAATTGTGTTTATCAACTAACAATAACTTATTCTTTTAAGATTCTAATAGAATCTAGCGCCAAAACTTTATCAGAAAAAGTTAACTACTATACCGATTCAGTGAGTGATAATCAAGATTTTTTAAGTGACGATGACCATGAATCATTATCCAAAATTAAAGAAAATGCGCAACAGGATTCTAATAAGGATTTTGAACCTCTGATTGAAATATACTGCGTAGAATGTAAGGGCCTGTTTAATTCAGTACAAGCACTCAATGATCATTGTTTAACCAACCATGAGGTTAAGAACACTACAGGTCGAAGTTGTGACTATTGTAACGAAAAATTAGAAGATTTTCGCTCTTTAATTATGCATAGAAAGCTCCATATAAGGCCATACATTTGCGAAAATTGCTGGTCAGGTTTCTATAGCAGTGAAGACTTGCAAAGGCATCAATGCCAGCCGAATCCCAATAAGGGTAGAGATAGAAATAAACATGAAAAAGTGTTACGACAATGTGATCAATGTGGAAAGTCGTACCCTCCAGGTTATATACGAGTTCATATGATGACCCACAGCAGTAACAGAGCATACAGCTGCAAATACTGTCCGAAAAAATTCAAAGTACCCGGCAGCTTGAATTCCCATGTACTATGGAATCACAAAAGGACAAGAAATCATGTTTGTGAAGTGTGTAATGCTACCTTTATTACAGCTAGTTCCAAAAGCTCACATATAAGAAAGAATCATTTAAAGGAAACTAAATATACCTGTGAGAGCTGCGGAAAGAGGTTTTTCTCTAAATCTGAATTGCAAAGACATTCATTAACACATACGGGTGTTAAAAATTTTCACTGCCATTTGTGTGATAAGTCATATCAAACAAGATATGGTTTGAATGTGCATTTGAAATCTCATACTCAATCACAAACTGCTATTATGCTTAATTTATAGATTACCTACAAGACAAAGTATTATAATGATCTCATATAAAATAATTTATATTTGCAATAAAATTGTAGTCCTTATTGTGGTTTTATTACAATATATTTTTTTATTTATTCTGTTTTGAGTGATCATTAATATTTAATATATATTTTTGGAAGTGAAAAACATTGGTTCATCTACACTAATATTACAAAGAGGAAAGTTTTGTATTTTTAAATGTAATGAATAAACTCAAAAAGTACTGGGTCGATTGTAATAATCCATTTTCATTTGAAAGCTACATTATCACTGAATACCATAGGCTATATTTATAATCTGTACCTATTTATGTCAACCCTTGCGAAGCAGGGACGGGGCGCTAATCAAACACTCTTTTTATGGTACGTATCTATATAATATATATTATGTAGTATTATATATTTATCTATATATGTAGTATGTTTTTAGACAATAAAACAAAGGAAATAGTTACATAAATTTATTAAACAAAACTTGAAACAAGTAAATAAGTCTGACAATATAAACATGAAACAACAAGTGTCAAATAAAATCAATTTTAAGTGCACCAAGGAAATTTAGTAAAGCTTCATAATTCAACAGCCTCTTAAATTGACAGACAATAGAAATATTATTTTTTATACTAGTTCTTTGATCATTAAACATAACTTTTAATAGGTAATTACTTACTGAAAAATACTGATTTATGTTATAAGAAATTGACGTAGTTTTTTTCATTTTATATTCACTTGTGAAAATTCAATTAATAATATATTTTCTTGTTTAACCCCCCTAGATTATTAGATTTTATAATTCTAATGGGCAAATTGAGGCATAGACTACCTACGGTGGCACATTGCTTGCAATAAAAATGTTTATATAAACTATTATAAAAAAAAACTTAGTCTTATATGATTCTATATGGGTGGGAAAATTTTAACTCTATAGATATAGACACTATTTAAACCTATTAATTCCCAATATTTCTTCAAACAATAATCACCAGTAACAAAAGTAGCAAATACTGTGCAATAATTCTAAGATTTACTTTTTTTACCCGCGACTCCATCTGCTTCGAATAATTGTATAGATTTTCTACTACTCTTTTATCAGAATCTGTTCTGATAAAAGAGCTATTTACGCGTGAAGGCAACACAAACAGACATTTTATTTCGCATTTATATTTAATTATTAGATTATTAGATATCTACAAAGTTATAATGGGCATATGTATTGTGTCTATGACAGGCAAATGTATAAAAATATAAAATTATCACACGTTTTTTTCCAGTCATTAATACTATGTATTTACTTTAGGCAAGTAACGCCCAGACACTTTGAGTCACTACTGAAATCTGTAGTCCGTTATATTCGAGTGTAACCTGCAATCAAAGTTATATTTATTATGATATAAAATTTCTTTACGAAAATACACGTTCTAGTGATACTTGCAAAGTTGTAACAGCTCTTCTAGGAGAATTATAACAATATATCTTTGTAAAATTATTCATATTGCTTGTACAATGATTTAGCTTTTGTTTTACAATATTTAATTTATCATCAAAACAATGTTATTACATATTATTCACTTACGGCGAACACATTAATTATTATCAATATATGCAATTTTTTTTTAATAATATTTAAAAGCATTCAAGTCACCCGTCACAAGGGTTTTGTCATACAATTACAATCTATAAAAATTAAATTAGCAACCAATTTCTTATAACAACTTACCTTTTTTATCACTTAAATTGTCATATACAACTAATTTGCCTTACAATTATTTTGTACTACTTACTAAAATTACAAATTAATCAAAAATCTTGTATGAAATTGACAAAAATGGTTACTAATTTGGGG
Source organism: Eurema hecabe (assembly GCA_026213755.1). Classification (NCBI taxonomy): domain Eukaryota; kingdom Metazoa; phylum Arthropoda; class Insecta; order Lepidoptera; family Pieridae; genus Terias; species Terias hecabe. The sequence continues at coordinate 8,061,833 of JADANM010003811.1, read as the reverse complement.
AAACTACAAGCTTACGTGCATTACTGAAAACTAATGTCAAACGGGGTGCTTAAAAGTTCATATCTAATCCTATCTGATACATAACTTCCTCCAGATCTTCGGTTTTACCGTTTGCCTGCCCGCTACCAGTTGCTTCTTCAGTCTCCGGCTGGGCTGTAGGTATTCCTAGTATTATCTTTATCTGGTCAGTCAGATGTGGAGCTGATATCACTTGATGGTATATACCTTCGGCTGAACTTAATATCTTATCGACTTCGAGGCACATTGATAAGTCGTTGACATGCTGAAAGTTAAAAAATTTAAAAACTATTTAGACTTAATTACACTTTATTATAGGCTTTAAAATGTGTGTTTATTACAATGATCCGTGTGATTAGAAAAAAATTGGATATATATTTATATGCGGTAATAACGATTATGTTCACTATTACTTTGTTCAGTTGTAAAGGTTTAAAGTTTTGTGATATTCTTAATTAAAAATTCGATCCATGTTGAGTAACATATGACTTATCATTAAAAGATTAATATCTAATGCCATGGTTGCTTGGAATATATCGCTTCCTAGTGAAAAGGTTGAACGCCACGGTTGCCTGCAAGATATTGCTTCCTAGTTATAAGGTTGTCTAGTAAAACATTAATTTTACGTTTTTAATGTGTATTTTTTATTAATTTATTTGATAAAAAGATGTGGAATGCAAGTGCGTTCCTATATTTTTTAATTTTGCAATATCTGTTAAAATAGTCGTGATTAAACCGTTTTTAATAAATACATTTAAATTTAATTCTGCATGAATAACCAAAATCATACTTTCAATATCTCAGTAAACCCATAGTCTCCGCTTATAAGCACGTCCTTCTCGGCGTCGAGTATGGCAACACAAATAAACAAATGGAAATTCGCGCATGGCAGCCCCGTCCATAGAACCTCCCAAAGCCTGTAAGAGAATAATGTTTATGTTATTTGTTACTTATTAACGTTATCTGTTTCTAGAGAAAATAATACAATTAAAAAGTGTTTTGTATCGAATTTTTGAGACATATTTGTCCCTATTTAAACAATCTGTCGAAATTACTATGTTTATGTAATAAATGTGTAATAGATAAAAAAAACATATATAATCGAATTGATAACCTCCTCCTTTTTTTGAAGTCGGTTAAAAATATAAATATCGGTGTAATACTTTTTATAGTGCAATAATTTTAAATTAATGGATTATTAACGGAGCTATCAGTTATATTACTCAATGACACCAGATAAAGCTTATTATTACTATTCCTTTAACATGACCGAGATTCGCCGAGAACCGCCGCTTTGCAAAACGGCCCTGTTTTGTAAAACGGCTAGCCGTAATGTAATACAGCAGGTATCACAGATAGCCCTCTCTGCAGAGCTCTCATGAGAGAAGACGAAACAGCGGTACACGTGCTTCTACACTGCCCTGAAACTGCCGCATACAGGGCTAAGTACTTTAATAACACAGGTACGCTCCGGGAGATCGTCAGCAGTGTAAATAGACTGCTGGCTTTCTTCAATGACCTGGGGTAGATCGAATAAGATCCCCACCCACACGCAAAAACCGCGCCTTGACGTGGAGTTGCGGAAACTAGCCCGTGGTACCTATACCTATACCTATATAATGTAATACAGCGGATTATACAATCCGCCTGCGACATATACATATGTTATGTTTCTTTCTTAATTTATAAAATACCTCATAATATCTCTGTGAGAGAACTCTCTTTTGAACCAGACGAGCAGCCATCGGAAACAGAAGTACATATTGCCGGAGTCCTTTGAGGCCAGATGTTTTGCCAGGTCCGGACTTGCAAATGTTAGCAGCTGCTGTAGGTTCAGGAGTTGCTGCTTCATACCAGCTTGATCCATATCGAAGTTTGATGCCTGAAAAGTTAAATTTCAAGTTTATTTTACTAGAAAGAGGGCGAGGAGTTTTTCAGAGTTTCCTGCCAGTTCTTCTCTGTAGAGAATGCCTTCTGAACTGGTGGTAAATAATTATTCTGTAATACCATGTCGATAAAAAAGTGTTACTATATGTAGTCTAGTTGAGTAAAGATATGTTTGATTATGACATTGACTTTGGTCCAATGAGAAGTGTTACCTGTTTCTTAATAAACTCATAACTGAACTTCATCATTTAGGGCTAGCAACACAAAACAAAGAGCTTAGAGGCAATGGTAATCAATCTTTAACATAATATTCTGGTTGAAAAAAAATGCCATTGCTTTTTAAAATGCCTTGTTTTTTATTTTTACGCAGGATATCATACAACTAAAGAAATATCTATTTGTGTATATTATTCATTCGGCTAAAAGGATTTTTTTATTATACTATTTAATAATTAATTTCACATAAATAATAAGCTATTACCAATATATATATACTCACAATCCTTTCCATAAACCCGGCAAAGCACCAGAAACTGTCCACTTCATTCCCCAACAACAACAACAACGGTGCCAGAATATCACTCATGCCTTGCACGTATCCCAGATCAAAGTTATACATAACATATGTCATTAGAATATCTTGCAAGACCACTAAATTAGGATTATTATCTCCGGAGAAGAACGGATGAGTCCGGTCCGTTCTATTAACATCTTTCTCTACTAAACTCTTTCTTTCTCTGTATTCACTGAACCGGGACTCTTGTTTCTCTGTTATCGACCGCCATTGCAGCTTCATTGAGAAGTATTCTTCTGTCTTCTTCTTTTGTAAGGATTTTATTTCTGCATGCTTTGCGTTCCATGGGTAGTAGTCGAGCAGGTATTTCCATACTGAATGCCGAATCGAATGTGCTACTCCCTAAAAAAATAGGTTTATTAGGTAATTAAATATGTATGTATATCTATACACTCTTATCTTTCTTATATATATATTATGGCATTAGCGTTTAGCTTTTTGCCAATGTCAAGTAAAATCGTCATCAAGTCGTCTTTAGTAGAGTCAGTCAGTCGTTTCGTTCTGCCCTTCGTAAAGTGACAGTGAGCTTTACGAAGAACCTAGACGAATCTTGGAGCAATCGGAACGGCGCTACTAAGCGCTCTCAAATGAATTCTTCATTTCTTGGACACTTATTAGCTAGTTTACTGCATGATACACTATCACAATCATACATTAAATCACTTTATGCACCAAAAAAGGAATATTCAATCGAGATTACATATAGACGCCGCACGATTCCCGCCAAAAAAAAAAAAAAAACATCTATACACTCTATAATTCGAATTTCGAATGTGAACACTTTTTATAAAAAAATTAAATTAGCACAGAGATTAATAAGGGACTATCAGTCTATGCTTTAAACATCAATGATTATACAAGTGAAATCTCATAAATGCACTTACACCTCTAAATATGAGTTGCTTTACTCCTTCCACTTCCAGTATCCGTCCGTCTGTGTCCTGAAGTCCCTCCCATTTTTCCGTTGACAGCGGTGTTCCTCTATAAATGTTAAGAAGCACTTTATTCTATTCACCAATCAGTCTTTCTAAGTCATAAATATATTATAAATATAATTACAAAAAAAAAATTACATAACGAATATTACAAAGCACATTAATAATAAAACATTTATTTGGTGATTGTTTTGAAAGTTGAATAAAAAAATCCCTTGTAATATTGTTGCATACCGCTCGCAGTACAGTGACTATTTATATGTATGAATGTTGTAATAGTTTATTTTGGTAGGTATGTACCTGTATATGTAGCCTAGATTTTTTTTTATTTGAAAATTTGTTATGTAACCTAGTGGAATAAAGATATGTTTGACATAGGCTTAGCTTTGTATAGACAAGTTTTCATGGGCGGAACTGATCCCTTACCATGAGATGAACCGACTGAGTTGCTAGCTACAAAAAAAACAAAATATAATACCGTGGTATACAAGGGCGCGGCGGTAACGTGGGTTTCACGCTGATGACTTCGTACTCTTCCGTCCTGGCTACACTGGTCGTGTCTTCCAAAGCGCTCATACTTCGAGTGAGGAGGTCCGCCACCTCCTCTGAGACATCACGTTTGCCGTTGTAGCCTTCGTTACCGTAGTAAACTGGAATATAAAACAAGAAATTTTTTTTTAATAAATAATTTACATTTATTAATAATGACGACCGCTTGGCGCAGTGGTATCACAACTGCCTTCTACGCGAAGGGTCGTGAGTACGATCCCCACACCGCAAAAATGTATTTTTAAATTACGTTTGTATTTTTCTGGGTGTGGCAATGTATTATATGCATGTATGTATTTAAAAAAAAAGTATTTAATATGGGAATTTATTTGTATCTAGTTGCCATAACACAATCTGTGCTTAGACTTTCTTATCTTTTAAGTTATTATTACTATTACTATTACATTTTCTATACAGCAAGGACTATAAATTCTATACTCTACAGTAGAAATGATACCAAGTAATATGTGATTTATTATACCATATTCACCTATATCAGTAAGCTTTGAGAAAGCCTCCATCGTCGTCTCATACGGCCGCTGCTTGAAATTGGACACCAAATTCCATACAACATCTGTAGTATTCTCTGTAAATATATCCAACTCAGCGAACGATCTGTTCAGCACTTGCGACTCTGAGTTGGGTTCAACGACCACATACGTGTTCCTATCATGTCTGGTCTTAGCAGTTTTGATGTGGTTCTTCAGATACGCTACAAATATCTCAGCATTCCCATGTTGGAAGTAGAACGTGTTCTGCCAGATACCAGGTTTGGTGGAAAATTGCATTTGCTGGTTGTTTCTCGTGACTTTAAAGGTTTTAAGTTCGCTGAGAGGTATACGGATGATTCGGGCTCGTGCGGCTGCGTAGTCCGATGTCATGTTTCCACTGAGAGTGCGTTGACGACGACCTATTTGAGAATATAAAGCTGACGAGATTGTGTGAAGTTATAGGGCATAGGCTATATTTAAACCCTACTGGTTTTCAAATTTAACTAGAGTACCCATGTATGGGGAAGGTTAATAGTTCGAACTATCAATTTCTTTAATTCTTTTCTTGAATGTTCCTTGAAGTATAGGTCGCGTCACGAATCTTTAGCGCTGAACGAAACCTGCGCAGAAGTCATAAATAAGGTATCGAGGTAGCGGTGCGGCGCGCGCGGCGCGTGATCGTCGGGTTCGCGAGCGTTGATCGGTTGTCCCAATCGTGTTGTCTTTCTCGCACCAATACGTCAATTACGAGCGCGATTCTACCGATGCGCAGCTATTCTCGTCCAGCGCTAACATAAATGACGCGACCTATACATATGAGGATGATAATTAAGCAGTTACAGATAGGATAGGTACAGCTTCTGGGCCAGACTATTTACATATTTACATTTATTTTGTATTTTACTAAATAAGTATAGTACGCGTCATTTATGTTTAGCGATGACAACGCGTGCGAGAGGTGCGAGAAAGACAACACGACTGGGACAACCAATGAACGCTCGCGCACCCGACGATCACGCGCCCCGCGCGCCGCGCCGCTACCTCGATACCTTATTTTTGACTTCTGCGCAGGTTTCGTTCAGCGCTAAAGATTCGTGTCGCGTACTATACCATTATCTAAAGAATCACTCTTTAATTTTCAAAATTGGTGCAATGGATGTATTATTAATAAGTCCATTATATACAGTGTAAAGCAATATATATTTCATTAGAAGAGTCACTTTTGATAAGAATCAATGAATGTGCTTATTATCATGAGAATAGTACAATGACCCCAATGACATAAGTTATTCTGAATCAATAATAACGCCATTATTCAATGAATAATAATTATGAATAATGACTATTATAGTTAGTTAGGTATGGTAAATAGGATAATATTTTTTTGTGGTAGTCTTACCTACCCTCCTCTTAATTAACCTCCCTTTGATCTAAAGAAAAAGTTTCAGTCAGTTTTATAACTAGTTGTTAGACCCTTGATTTCATAATTTTTAAATTTAAGGACTTAAGTGCTCAGTCACCCTTGCCTGTTATAAATTTATAACACACTAGCACACACACACACAAGGGTATAAATTAAAAATACCTTATAGATTGATTAATAGAATTCCCAATCCCATACAACTTGAGTTTTTTTTAAGACTATATCAAAACATTATTCATGTGTAAAATTGTACAATAATCATAGTCGAACCAGTTCCAACAATATTATTACACTTACCAATAGTATGTACTACGGCCCATTCTTGTTCCTGTGTGTCGGAGTCAATTGTGATGAGATCATTAGGTCTCCACTCTATGCACTTTTGACCCTCCGCATTTTGAACTATACATAGCATACCAATGGAGTTTAGATCAGTTATGGGTCTGCCCGTACACGATTTGAGAAGCACCCCATCTTGTGTGAATAGATCCTAAAATCATGCTATGTGTAATATGTATATAGATAGATAGATATTGGCATAGATAGTGGCATAAATATTCCATATTGCTAAATACTTCAGGTTAAATATGTCTTTAGGTTAAAAATGTCTTGAATTTTTTTTTAATAATAATATGTAGGTAAATAACATAACGATCGACCTTCAATATTGTAGGTTTAGGTATGAATTCTCCTATCGTTACGCTGACGATACAAAAAAGTATTCACGAACTTTAACAATAATAAATGATGCAATATTCTAATAAGGAAAAGTAAAAATTATATGCAAAACTAAAACTAGGCGAAGCAAATTGTTTGAAGGTCGGGTATCTTGTTGGAAAAGTATTAAAAACGACTATTAGATACATTGTAAGCTTACTTTACACTGGTCTGGCAAGTCTTCACTAGAGCTACACGACATTTTTGGACAGAAAATTCAACCATAAATTTCGACAATCACACTGAACAAAAGCAAAATTTTATTAAAACATCGGATCACGGTATCTGTAAATTCCCAACGCGCAAAAGTGATGTAAACAACAAAGCACAATAAATATTTCCAATCGAGGTTTTACGAAAAAAAAGTGACAGTGATCAGTCATGTCAACTTGACTGTGTCAAGTGTCAGCAGGATCCAATGATCTATATTCTGTACCAATGTATAAACTCAGAATACAGAAAAACCGTATAAAAACTGTTAAGTATAAAGATAAAAGTAAAGAATTATTAACAACTAAATAAATAAAAAAATATTTTTTAATAGTTGTGTGACGTTAGTTAGGCGACAATAGAGAAAAAATAACTCTTAATTTTTGTTATAATATATAATATGAACGATTCTGTCGGGAAAAGCTTATAATGGGAATTTTGGCGGAAATATTGCGGCGACTATTTGTAATATAGTGATTTAATGTTTGATTGTGATAGTGATTCATGCAGTAAATTAGCTAATAAGTGTCCAGGAAATGAAGAATTTATTCGAGAGCGCCTGAAGAATTTATAGTGGCGCTCCAAGATTCGTCGAGGTTTTTTTTAGGTTCTTCGTAAACTTTTCTATCACTTTACGAAGGGAAGAACGAAACGACTGACTGACTCAACTAAAGATGACTTGAAGTTGATGATGATTTTACTTGACTCATATCGACTTTTATCTTGACGGTTGACCACGTTGCCTCTAATTACATTGACACTGGCAAAAAGCTAGACGCTAATGCCTTAATTTATAAATGAATAAAAAAAAGCTTATAATGACAGATGACATTTGATAATTGACAAACAACCAGAAATCAGAAAATGTTTTGATGCATACTTTATTTTTATTGACGATATTTTATAATTATTAGAATGAAATTGTGCGATTTGTAAATTAAATTGAAATATTAAGCATAACAAACTACTTTTGAGAAGATAATATTCAAAACTAGTAGCTTTTTGGTTCTCATCATGACGAATCTAGATGTAAGTTTTTCGATACTATTGTATCGAAACATCTTTAACATGTTTTTAGCATTTACTATCACTGATCTTTGATATAACTATATAGTTATCTATTATTTTACTAGTTTATATTGAAGAGTTTTAATTGTACATATTATATAAACTTATTTAGAATCAAACTTTGTTCAAGAAAGAACTAAACCATTTGCACGATAAATATATATTTACGTGACAGTAAACTTCAGAACTTGCTATAATGAGCAATGTTTTTAAAATATTTTATGTTAAAACCTTTTCAGGTAAGTAATAGCAGTACTGAGAGCAGTTCTGGGTCAAGCTCAGAGTCAAGCAGTAGTGCTACGTCATCAACGAGTTCTGGATCTGGTTCAAGTAGTTCTGACTCGGACTCTTCAGCATCTGATGTACAGGCAACTACAGCCGAGCCCAAATCCCCCAAACCAACCCTTCCAGAGGAACCCAAGAAAAAAGAAGAACCCAAACCAAGACGAACGTCGAAACCGAAGCTATTATCGTCCAGCGATGAAGACACACCTAAAATCCCCAGTCCAAAACCCTTACCTCCTCGCAGACGAGGTTCCGCAAAAACGAAGAATGCAGCTAGTGTGCTCGCTAAACACAAACCGGCGCCAAAAACAGCAACTGGAGCGAAAGTCAAAGCTATATCTAAAACGGTCAATAAAAACATAAAAAATGATAGTGCTTCAAAGAAAAAGAGCATATTCTCACCAGATAATAGCTCTGAATCAGATTCTGAGAGTAAGGAAAGTAAATCGTCGAAAACAAGTCCAAAAGCATCCCCGAAATCTAAGAAACCGGTTACTAGAAAATCTAGCGAAGAAAAGGATTCGTCGCCATTAACGTCTGCTCAGAACAATGATTCTAATTCTACGTCAAAGGATAGTGCAAAGCGGAGAGCAAGTCGTTCGAACGGGCCTCCTCCAAAGAAAATTTCGGAGGAGAAGAGTGCTTCATCATGTACGTCAAGCCAATCGTCTGCTGAGTCTGGGACAACTGATAGTGACAGCGAACCAACTCCAAAGAAGGATCCACCAAAGCAAGCAAAGGCAAACCATAAGGTGAGAGTCACTTATTTCTTTCTGTTATTATAACTAAAATAAACAGCCTATATCTCAGACAACATAAAAGAATGAAGGTGTGAAATAATCCCAAGATAATGTATACTAACTCTCACCTACATTATCCCTCTTCTGTGTAAATTTGGTGCAGCTGTTCTCAAGGCATAAGTGGTACATAGTCACTATTACTAAAATTCATCAAAATCCATCCTGTGGTTGAGACAGACACATATACTTTCGTATTCAAAATATTAATAAGGATAGCGCCTAATTAATGTCCTTCTTTTAAAATTGATGAATTGTCTGAGACTTATTAGACATTATTTATGAAACGAAAAGTAAATTTTGTACTTAACCAATTTCAGGACGCCCAAAAAAGCGGAGATTCAGGTGACTCAGTAGTTGAGGTGGTACCTCGTAAGCTGACCAGATCCATATCAGCCAGAGTGTCTCGTATGGCCGCAGCAAAAGCAACACACACTGACTCGGATTCCGATCCTGAGGAACGGGAAAAGAGTAACGAAATGAGGTGAGAAAACTGCTTAGCAAGTTATTGGATAAAAGTGTCGCTATTTTTTAAGTATTTATTGCTGTTTTTTATTATAGTCATATTAAGATACGATAAGAGATAGAAATATGATATCACAGACTTTTTTGTAGAACCTTTTAAGATGGACAATACTGTAGTACAATATTTTGGTCTATCTCGTAGGGTTTAGCCAGTGTTTGCAATATAAGCGCAAAAAACGTTCTTATTTACGACATCACATTAGAAACCTCTAAATTTATTAATCTTTCTCTACTATATTATGCATGTATTATACATATAAACCTTCCTTAAGAATCAGTCTATCTATTTAAAAAAACTATCATATTCCGTTGCGTAGTTTTAAAGGTCTAAGCATACATAGGGACAGACAGACAGCGATAGCGACTTTGTTTCATACTGAGTAATGAAGAATTGTCCCTGAGTTACGAAACAGCTGACAGAGTATATGTAGTTTTACAGACTGTTGGTGTGTTGAGAGCATTTAAGAGTTTCCCTCAATTTGGATCTTAATAATCCTGAAAACTTTATTATACTGTTATTTCTACATATGGTGTTTTTCCGAAAATGGTTATAGGAAGAGAAAATTACCTTTGAGGCTCGGAAATAAGTTTCTTAACACACTGTATTTAAATTAGTTGAGTTTTAATTGTAACATGTAACGCTAAAATTTTAGCAAAGAAGACAAAAGGCTAGCGAAGGCTCGGGCAGCTCTTGTGAAATCTCCCGCTGTGCAACAAGTTACTACGCCATCGGAGAGACGATGTCCTGTTAGAGCGTGTGATTCCACTGGACATTTAGGTTTGTAGTACATCATTAAATACACTTAGTTCAATCTCGTATATGCAAAATAGTATAAAAATAATTGCTACTTCAAGTATGTTTTCCAGGTGGATTTACACCAAACGAGCGAATGCTCATTCTATCCCCACTACGTCAAATTCTTCTAGTGTAAACAGGCGTAGAGCATTCATCGTTGTTCTTAGTGCGTTCGCAAAGATTCTATAGGATATTTTAAGAATGCTCGCTCGCTCGATGTAAACGGCGCAAGAGCGCGTAAACAGTTGCTTAGAACATTCTAGCGTGTTCGGACGCGCTCGCTCCACTGAGCGGTCTCATCAAAGTGTTCTTGTGCTCTACCGATTGCTTGAGCAAAGAACATTCGATCTAGCTCTTGTTTACACCAAATAATTAACACAGAACATTCTTGTTCTAGTTCTAGTTCGTTGTTCGTTTGATGTAAATAGATACGTCAAGCTTTAGTTTACACTAGATATTAACGAAAGAATGCTCTAGTTCTAGCTCTAGCTATATGTTCTTTTAGTCTAAATTTACCATAAGAAGTAACAAAAAATAAATTTCGTATTTGGTTGCAAGCATTGATGGTTATAAAATAATTGGCCAAAAATGATATTGCGTTGTTTGAATACTTCTTATTTTGACACTGTAGTTTTTTGAATGTAATCTATTTTATGTTAATCAGTAATTATTAAGAAGTTATATAAGGTATATTTTTATCCCTTTATCTTTTAACATATAGAACTACATCTAGCAAATACTGAGCGCCCTTCCCATGCCACATAACTATGAACTCCGTTTTGATTATAATTTTCCTGCAATTCTTTACAGGCGGCAAAGCAGAAAAGCACTTCACATACGATGCGTGTCCGATGTACCACAATGTGACTGGAGCTTGGTGCGTGGCTGCGGCTGAAGAAAGAGCAGCTGCTGCAGCAGCTAGACGGAAGGCTGTTGCTGCAATGTTGCAGCGCCCTAGAGCCATGCCCACTATCGAGCAACGGGCTTACCAACTCAAAGTTAAGGTGAGCTTACCATCTCAAAGTCAAGGTGAGCTTACCAAAGTCAGGACTAAAGTAAGCTACACAATAATTCAGACAATATTTTAATAATTCAGTAATTAATCCATGATAGGGGAACACAAGATTGCAGAAAAAATATAATGAAAACGTTCATAGTTATGCGGCATGGGAAGGGTGCACAATGGTGATGAAAAATATTTCTTCAAACTCTCAAAAATACACATTCAATTATATATATCAATAAAAAAAAACACAACATTAATATGTAAAAAAGTTCAGCAATTGGTCACTAATAATACAAGGAAATATCAAGGACACATCCCATCATAATAAATAAACGTTTATATAATAATTATAATTCGCAGGACATGCGTTCGAAATGGAAGGGCAGTCACGAATTGAAAGCGATGAGTAATAACGAAGATCACGGTGAGGACAAAGAACCTGTCCTGGACGGGTTTGTCCCGGACTACGATCTGAGGCTGTTCCGGGATGCCCAGGCGTTCGCCGCTGTCAAGGTTGAGGAGGAACTGGATGATATTGCGTCGGATAAAGGAACTAGGTACTTATTTAATTTTTTTTAACCTTCAAGCGGTCGCACGGTGTCGAATCTACCGTGCTGAATACATTTTCGTCCATAATGCGCTCTCCGCCCTCTATCTCGAAAACGGTTCACCGTATAAAATTTTTTGAAACAAAATTTGTAGAGAATTTTGTATTCTATAATATCCTATTACTATTATAAAGGCGAAAGTTTGTAAGTATGGATGTATGGATGTATGGATGTATGGATGTATGGATGTTTGTTACTCTTTCACGTAAAAACTACTGAATGGATTTGAATGAAACTTTACCACAATATACATCAGAATAACACATAGGCTACAATTTTTGAGGATTATAAGGGAGGAAAGGGATTGTCACAGTTTATATGAAAGTAGTGATTACATTCTCTTTGGTCCACGCGAACGGAGTCGCGGGCAATAGCTAGTTGATAATAAATACAAATAGCAAAAAACCCATAGGAAATGAGATATTTCCAAAAAACCGATTTTTGTAACCTTTGACCTTGAAATTTAATAGTTGCTTATACCCTACCATATGTAGGTTTTGAGACAGCTTTTAGGGTGTCAATATACAACTATTTACAGACTTACAGCTGGGTATCTCGAATTCCGAGGTGAACTCGGTATAATGACTGGACTATTATTCAAAAATGTTTTAACAACGATAATACTAACCTTTAGGTTTGAATACACGTTTTTAACCATATATAAACTCCACAGATATGTAGTAATGGGTAAATACATGATGGAAGTGTGGTATCAGTCTCCGTACCCCGGTGAAGCAGCAAGAGTTCCACGTCTCTTTGTGTGTGAGTTCTGTCTGAACCATCACAAGTGTGCCAGCGGAGCCAGTAGACATCGAGCTAAGTGTGTGTGGAGACATCCGCCAGGAGATGAGGTTAGTAAGAGTTGGAAAGAGTGGAGTTTTAAGCAGGTAGAAAATAGAAGATAGATAAGAGTACAATGATAAATATTTTCAGGACATTTATACACAGCGCCATCTAGTTCCAAGCTAAGCCGAAGCTTGTGTTATGGCAACTAGATAACGGAATAAATTACATAGACATTACTTTTCTTTTGTAAATACATACATACAATGATACAATACATAGCAACACCCAGACCCCAGAGAAACACAAATGTAAATTACAAATATATTTTTCCAGTGTGGGGATCGAACCCACGACCCTTCGCGCAGAAAGTAGTTGAGCTACCACTGCGCCAAGCGGTCGTCAATAAAAGATAGATAGACTAGAGGAAAAGTAGCAAAGAATTTCCTTAATTGTATTTAAAAATTATAAACACTTGAACTCATTATTTTTTAAAATTTATTTTGGAATATAACTCTAATAGAGTGCTTCAAGTGTTTCCATATCTAAAAAAGATGAAACATACTACTCGCTTTAGAAAATTGTACCTTCAAAGGAGAGGTTAATACAATCTATGTTCAGTGAAATAATAATATTAAAATTTTGTAGGTATACAGAAAAGACAGTTTGAGCGTATGGCAAGTCGACGGGCGGAAACACAAGCAGTATTGCCAGCAACTGTGCCTGCTCGCTAAATTCTTCCTCGACCACAAAACTCTATACTACGATGTGGAACCATTCCTCTTCTATGTGATGACGTGCGCCGACTCCGAGGGTTGCCATATCGTGGGATATTTTAGTAAGGTAGTGTAACAATTGTTTATTTTGTCAAAGTCAAAGTCAAAAGAAACTTTATTCAATTAGGTTACATATAGTAAAACTTTTGAATCGTCACGGTATTACAAAATATTTACCACCAGTTCGGAAGGCAGTTTCTTCAGAGAAGAATTTTTTTGCCAGATGTTTTGTGGGAAATGTAATGCTTCACCTTTGCTTACTTCTGTCTGTCCCTATGGATGCTTAAATCTTTAAAACTTTTCTTGCGATTTTTTTTATCAGATAGGAGATTTATTTTCTATTCAAGAGGTAGGATTATTTACTAATATTATAAAGAAGTAAATGAAAATCTCGGGGAATCTCTGGATCTATTGAACCGATTTTAAAAATTCTTTCACCAATAGAAAGACATAATATATAAATAAATATCATTAAATATCTATCATTACATAGTATCAAAAAAAGTTTTTATCTTCTAACTGTCCCTAGATACGCTTAAACCTTAAAAACTACTTTTAATGTGTATACTATAATAAATATTATAAACTAGCTGTTGCTGACGACTTCGTCCCCGTTGATTTGTTTTTCCATTATTTCTCCGCTTCTATTAGTCGCAGCGGGATGTTATGTGGCCTAAAGCCTTCCTCGATAAATTGTCTATTCAATACAAAAATAATTTTTCAATTCGAACCAGTAGTTCCTGAGATTAGCGCGTTCGAACAAACAAACAAACAAACAAACTCTTCAGCTTTATATATTAAGTATAGATATAGATGTGAAAGTTTGTTAGAATGTATGTATAGATGCATAACGGCTGGACCGATTTAGTTGAAATTCGGTATGTAGATTGGTGGATGTTAATTCGTATATGTTAATAATGAAAAGCGCGGGTAGAACCGGGCTGGGGGTAGTAAAGGAGTAAAGTCTAGTCAAATATAAATCGCAGACGAAATCACGCCTATTGCATTCGCACGAGGTGGGTTAGGGCGCGGGGTCAACGACCCCACAGCTGACGGCCAATCGCGAAATATATGCACTATACCTTTTTATTGGAAGTTAATGAACGCTTTATTTATGTTCTATATACATAGTTTGGGTGTTTGAGAAGTTACTTATTACAATACGAGAAAAAATGTGTGTAAAATGTTACATAATAATTACTTAGAATCGATCTTTTAAGATTTATACTGCAGCGGATTTTTTGATATAATTTAGAAAGGTATAAGTCTCTCGTACATATTTTTTAGGCATATACATATGAATCGTTTCGTAAGGTTGCCTAAAAATGTGTAATAATGTTCCCCGTTTTTGTAACAAATTTCACTGCTGCTTTGCACCTATTGGTCGCAGTGCGAAGATAAAGCCTTCTTCGAACTTTTTAATTCGAACCAGTAGTTTCTGAAACAAACAAACAAACAAACACTTCAGCTTTTTAATATTAGTATTTGTATAGATTATATTCGTATTAAGATAACATACATTTTACACTCTCTAACGTGGGGTGGTAAAAATATTATTTGGACAAAAAAATGAAAGCCGAATCTTTATTTATTTACTTATTTATTACACTTCGTAAATCTTATTTTCTCATAACGATAGGAAAATAAGGACCTACTACCGGTATGTAGTAAGAGGTTTTCGGATCAGACACTTGTTTTGAAACACGCTGTATATATTTTGTAAAACCACAGATAATTTATTAACGAAATGTCATACATAGAGTATATAGTACTGTCTGGTGTTAGTGCGTAGCGGTCGCTATCCGAGATACGGCTTCACCTCTAGACGTTTAACCTCTACGCCAACGATCAGATATTTCATAATATAACTGACTCTATATGTTGGGGACTAAGATGGTTGTTCATTTTTTGGGTTCCGTACTTAAAAGGTAAAAACGGGACCCTAGTAGTAAGACTACACTGTTTATACGTCCGTCTGTCACCTCATGAACTGCGATAGATAGATAGATACAATTTATATATATATAAAAATGATAAATACTTTCCATCTGGTGGCTCGCCTGCTAGTGTACCCTATGTTATAAAAAAACTATTACTAAATACAGAATACAATCGATATTTAATGAGACTTCTATACAACAAAAGTGCTTTATAGCGACAACAGACAGTGAAAAATAATCACAGAATTTTTAGTTATATATTAATACATGTTATGCGTAATGTTACTATTACTGGTTACCTATTGTTATACATTAATGTTACGGAACCCTTTGTGCCCCTGTCCGACTCGCACTGGATTTTATGATATTTTTGGCCATTGACACTCATAAAGAATCTAGTTTTGTAATGGGAAAGTCTTCAGAATCGGCTCAGAATATTCTTCATAACATACAAACTTACAAATATCACAATTTCAACCTACTTCAAAGAAGCACACATTTCGACTATGTATTTTTGTTTGAGAATAAAAGTCGAAAGATAATCTCTGTAATATTATAAAAATAGATATTCGAAATAAATCAGGTGATCTCAGTCCCGGTACAAAGACATAACGAAGTCTAGACTATTCTAATTGGCAAGATTATGGTTGATTTAGTGGGGACGATTGGGTACAAACTGTTATTGATGGTTACAAAAAGAATTTTATAAAGCTAAATAATAAATCGAGTTAGAACTATTTGGAATAGTATTCCATTGATACCTTTATTATTCTAATACTAGCCGGCCCGACGCGGCTTGGTTCACATAAAATACCTAATTATAGACCTTTAAGTTTTCCATAAAAATTGTAAATAAATAAATAAAATATTAAATGAAAATACGTATTTATTAGTGCGAAGCGAATGTACTAATTTGCTTTTTATTATAGTTCGTTATTTTTTCGTACTTTCAAAAACCCTCATAGTAAAGTCGAAAGTCTAAACCCTAAAGTGGTGAAGTGTAAACGAATTTTTGATCTCGCAAGAGCCCCTTCTGACGATATTAGATCGAGAGGCAGCTTAGCGTATCGACAATTCTTTTCACTTTCACATGTCCTTTAAAAGGTTCTTTAATTAAAGTGTAGTTTAAAAACAGCCAAAAGTGTGGAAATTATACATAAGTATATTAATGTTATAATTGTGTAAAAATTATTAAATAAATCTTATTGATTTAAATTTAAACTTAAATAATGGTTTGGTCTTAAGCAATTTCTTTGAATTTTGATATACCTTATTGCCTTTAATTGTGGCTTATGAATGAAAAATACATTTAAAAAAATATTAAGTTAGCTTGAGGGATAGGTATATGAATTTATTCCTAATTGCTATGATTTTCTAAAACAACTTTTTTTTAATTGAAATACGTTTTCGAAAACGTTCAAAAACATTAAACAGGGATCAAGACAATAATTTATTTCAGCATACTTCGGTGCCACGTCGCATCGTCTTTAATAACAAATACTACATTACTACAGCATACACATTTCTATAGATAACTCAAGTGCATAATTAAAGCTACCCCAGGGCTTAACATTACAATCAATAAAACACCTTATTTCAACGTGATAAGGTTTAATTTCCTGACCGTACGTGACTACGCCGTAGCGCTACGCCTCGCCGTAAACGTAGACTGTCTACAATCGTACTACGCCCGCGTAGCACTTTTACAGGGTATGTGAATGACTACAGTTTATATTGAGATAGGTTGTGTTGGGAATATCAAGGCTGTACATGATTTTTTTTTAGTAACAGCTGTTTTAATTTATTATAGAAAAATGGTACTAGATATCTAAGATATGTTTTGTAGTTATATGAAGTAATTGTATTGTCTTATTAATTTGTTTTTTAATGTCGAACGAATATAACGCATTTTGAAACATATATAAAAAATGTTTTTATAAATAAGAAAGCTGTTCTTGTATTAAAAATACTTAGAATTACTTAGAAATTGTTCCCCTTTTTTCATGAAATCTATTTATTAATCGGTTATAAAGACGAATGTTAACCCTACACACTTGACGTTATTCACTAAGAAACCGAAATATACCCCAAAAATTATCAAAGTAAAGGCTACAGACAGCATTGAAATCAATAAATCTTATGTGTAAAGTATATATATAAGAGTACGGACAGACGGCTAGACAGTCTGTCCGGGTCAACGACCTCTCCCGGTTTCAGCCGGTAGCTACGTGATAACAGATGCATGTTTCGATAAGCGATTGGGAAGTTAAAAGTATTTGTTTGTACTGTAAGTAGGTACGTTAAAGCTAAGTAGTATGTAAGTTGCATCTTTAAAGGCTTAGTGATTAGCGATTTTTTTGTGGTAATTAATGATGTTCGATAATTATCGTTGGAATTGATCAGTTTTGATGATATTGATGTTTCTTTCATTGATATTAAGTCGTAGGCTTATGTTAGGATTCAATAGTACTCTTTTATTTCGTGTTAGGAATATTCTGTATAGTATTAGTGTTTTGAAATAGTTGTTTTTGGTGTTTTTATATAGTTTTTGGAGTTTAGTTATAATTTTACAGCAAATAAAATTATTTTAAGACCGGGGAATTAGAAGAATGTTTTTTTTCTCTATAAAAGTATAATTCAATTATTCTTTCTCTAAATGTTGACAACGAAAACAAGCTCATACCAATTAAACAACCCGCGTACAGTTCTAACCCTAACCCCGCCGCGGGGTGCATTACACCGGCGACAATTCGCGGATGTAAACACGGTCTAGACGTAACGCAATAAATCCAGACGTCTGCACGTCTGGCGCGTCACCGATCGAAATTGGAAAGTTCTTCACGTTCTTGGGGTCGTCTCGACCCGCGGCCCGCGGGGGGTTAACTCAAGCTTAGCGGTTATATGTAGTTAATAAGTATATTATTGTATGGAGTATGTAATATAATAATAAATGTTTAATAGCTTGCTTATATAGCAGTAGGTAGTAGTTAATAGTAGTTGGAACCGAGACGATTATAACGAGGCAATTATTGTTTTAAATCGATATAGGAGTTCTGAGACTTTGACGTTTATACAAAGGTAGTTCTGATGTTTATTATTACTTCATATATAAAAGAAAGTCGTGTTAGTTACACCATTTATAACTCGATAACGGCTCAACTGATTTGGCTGAAAATTGGTGGGGATGTAGCTTAGAACCAGGGGAAGGACATAGGATACTTTAACCAGTTTCCAGGGGAATAATTTTGTATGAAAGTGAACGCGGACGGAGTCGCGGGCGACGGCTAGTTACTCATAAATAATTTTGATATTAACCACATTATTAATTAGTCTATACTTTTATCACACAAAATGGGTAAAAACATTTCTTTGTTAACAGGAAAAGAACTCGTTCCTCAATTACAACGTGTCCTGCATACTCACTTTGCCGCCGTACCAGCGGCAGGGCTACGGGAGACTGCTCATTGATTTCAGTAAGTTCTTTATTAACACTACTAGCTCTTGTCCGCGGCTCGGCCTGCGTGGACTTTTATATAAACTTGGGAATGAGAAAAGGAACAATGGATTAATGAAGGCCTTCTAGTAATAAATTTCGATTTGGTCACTATCCCATCAGACAGACATTGTGGCTACCATATGTCAATTGAATTAATAAAGATGTTAAATTTTGTCTGAAATAGTAATCAAAATATTTATTTAATAGTAATTAAAATTAATTTTGTAGTCTAATTAATTATTGTGATTAAGAAATTCTCTTTTTCTAGTGTTATTGCGTGCTGTTTACACTTTAATACAAAAAATTCAATGAACTTTCTTTGACGGTCTATTACCTCTTTTAGTGAACTAATTGTACAATTATAGTTTTTAAACTATACATTCATACATACATATAACAAATAAAATAAAAATATCTAACTAATCTAGCTTTTGAATCTCTGAGAGAAAAATTTAAAGAAATTGGAATTCTAACTGTTGCTTCTCAATACATTTTGGATAATGTAATATATGTAAGAAAAAATATATGTAAATTTAAAACTAGAAGTGACGTTCACTGTAGAAACACTAGAAATAAGCACAAATTAGACTTGCCGGTGATCAGACTTAGTAAAGTTAGTAAATCGTTTAAAGGTCAATGTGTACGCCTTTACAATAAAATCCCAGAGAGCGTTCAAAACCTTTCTATTAATAAATTTAAAAAAGTAGTAAAAAAACGTTTGTGTGCCAAAGCTTACTATAAAGTCAATGATTTCATAAATGATGGCACATCTTGGGAATAGGATGGCTGCTTGCAAGGCTTCTTCTACACTATTATAATATGACTTACAATGATGTATTTAATATATACTTATGTTAAGTTACAGAATTGTAAATTTTGTATATTTTAAAAGATGATTTTTTCCCCCTTTTTTGGTAAAAAGTGTGGTACCCGTGCGAGTTTCTTACGCCGGTTCTTCTCACCGGGTTAGTTCCCGAACCGGTGGTAGGCATCATGTAGACTTTCTGAGGGTGTTTGATTGAAACTTATTCAGAATAAAATTTATTTTCATTTTCATTTTCATTTTCAATATTATAAATGTGAACATGTAACATACACGAGTAAGTCTGGTCGGGGTTGTGAGAATTGTCAAGGTATTAGGAAATTTGTTCTGGTAGCGAAATAACGTTGTTGAAGCCCCAATAGGTATAGCGATAGGTTATGGAAAAAATAGTCTGTCTCTTAGACATTATCGAAGTAGCAAAAGACTACGTAGATATACATATAGCGCGTTAAAGTTACGGAGTGGGGCCTAGTAAGGGCACACTTTGGAAACTTTTAAATCAACGTATCTCCTAAGATTTTCAATAAGAAAATAAATAAAAAATACGCACCTATCTATTATTTTTCATTAATCTATCCGATGGACATTAAATTGTTTTTTCGTCGTCATACCGTTAAGCTATTAATTTATTTAAATGCGTTAACCTTATGTTTACCGTTAACAGGGACCTAAATAAAGGTTTTTCAATAAAATCCAATACTTGCTCTTTTAAAATAAAAAGGTACAATGTTAATTAATATGAGTACATAGAAGAAAAATCTATTACAACATTCATCCATAAAAAACGCTGTCCTACCAGCTTTTAGTAACTAGTCTAGTTAAATGATTAGACATTTAACTAGACCATTGCCTGGATACTGAAACGCTAAATGAGGCGTGCTTAAATTCGATTTCCATATGAATATTTGACCTTTAGTATATCAGTGTCAAACAAGTAAAGTTAATATTAAATTGATACGTGCGTTGCCCTTGCATCTAAGCAGTCATTGCAAGTGTTTGTCAAAATAACTATTTCAATGTTTATCCATAAAAAAGATCACCGTACTGCGAGCTTTTAGCAACTAGTCTAGTTAATTCTGCCTATATGTCTTATGAATACTGAAACACAACTTAAATTAAAGTACAACTTAAACCGACCCCTTTTGACAGTTCGCCATACAATTCTGCCAAAATTACGAGTCTTAAAGTGTGCTTAAATTTAATTTGCGTATGAGTATTTGACCGTTAGTATATCAGTGCTTGTCAATGACATAGGTAGACCAATCAGCTAAAATTAATAATTGATACGTGCGTTACCCTTGCACCTGAGCGGTCATCGCGAGGGTTTGTTTTGGGCCGCGGGCGGGGGGGTGTGGGGGGCTGTGTATGGGGCTGGGAGGGGGGGGGGGTGTCGCGACGCCGCGGCCGTTCACCCCGATCGATGCGCTGCAGTATGGATCGCCGTGCGTCTAGACGGCCGCGACCAATTGTAGATGCGAGGAATTTTGATGCCCCTCACCGCTTTAATTGGACGGCTTAGAAAACGTGCGTTCGGAATTTGAATTTTGAAGCTTTTGTTCTTTCTTAGCGGCCTAGTATTGACAGTTACGTTTCTTGAAAAAGCGCGGTCACGACTAGTCAGCTAGGACTGAGGAGATGATTGATGCAACGACCGTTGGTTGGAGCGCGAATCGTGTTCTCTATTTAAAATTTGAGGTTTTCTTCGTATCTGGTTTGTTGCAATGATTGTAAAGAATCTATGCGGCCAGTATTTTCAAAGTTTTTAAAAGAAAATTAATTGCAATAACTATTTCGTTTGATGCCATTTAACATTCGAAATTTGAATTTTGGGCCGTTAATATTTTTACTCGACTGCGCGCGGCAAAGGAGGGTAACTTCATCTAGTTTCTACTTTAGTTCCTTAAACTATTTCACTTCACTTGATCGAAGAAAATTACTAGTCGTATTAAGAAAAGGAAACCCTTTGTATAGGCGACAGCATAGCAATAAGGGATAGGTCAGTTCGCCTATGGACGTTACGGCGTAAAGAATTTGACGTAGGTCGTCACTCGATACCGTTTCGTGGCCTTTTGTATAAACATGACAACATTATATTCTACGAGCGGACCCGTGCCCACTTGGTTGGGCGTAATATTAACAATCCTTTCTTTATAAATATAACCTTAGCAACAATAAACTCTTGAAAATAACGAGATTTTTGTGTTTTAAGTGCATAAATTTTTTTTTTAATTTTATAAATGTAATACAATTAAAATTTTTGGTTTATAATTTTTTCTCAAAAACGCTCGGGCCGGATTAAAAGCTCATAAGGGCCGTAGTTTGCCCATCCCTGGTATAGATTATATTTTAGATGACACCGTGGATAAAAACATACCTTTATCTTCCACTAGCTGTTGCTCGCGACTTCGTCCCCGTCGGATCTATCTCTATTATTATGTTATAGTGAGTCAATCTTAGAATAGATAGACATATACCGTCGCGGACTTTTTTTTAGATCATTTAAAGAGGAATAATTATTTCATACATATTATTTTTGTATCTTGAACCGTTTTCGCAGCGCACGCAAAGGAAGCCCTCAAAGATGATTAATTTTCCTTTTTTTCCATATTTTCCATTATATCTTCGCTCCTATTAGTCGCAGCGTCATGTTATGTAGCCTAAAGCCTTCCTCGATAAATGGTCAATTCAATAAAAAAATTTTTCAATTCGAACTAGTAGATCCTGAGATTAGCGCGTTCAAACAAACAAACTCTTCAGCTTTATATATTAGCATAGATTTACCTCATTTTTTAACAAATAGTACTTTCTATCAGGTTACCTCTTAACAAAGGAAGAGGGCAAAGTGGGATCCCCCGAGACACCCCTCTCGGATCTGGGTCTCATATCCTACAGATCGTATTGGAAGGAGGCAATCCTCAAGCGATTATGTTCGGCGCCGGGACCGACGCTCTCCATACGAGATCTGAGCAAGGATCTAGCGATCGCCTCCTCGGATATAGTGTCGACGCTCCAAGAGAGGGGGCTGATGAAGTATTGGAAGGGAAAGCATATTGTCCTCAAGAAGCAGGTCAGTTTTTTGGTTATATTTCAATAACATACTTATTGACGAACGCTTGGCGCAGTGGTAGCACAACTGCTTTCTGCGCGAAGTGTCGTGGGTTCGATCCCCACACCGGAAAAATATATTTATAATTTACATTTTTATTTTTCTGGGGTCTGGCTGTTGCTTTGTATTGTATGTATGTATTTAGAAAAGAAAAGTATGTATATGTAATTTATTCCGTTATCTAGTTGCCATAACACAAGCTTCGGCTTAGCTTAGATGGCGCTGTGTCAATTGTCCTGAAAATATTTAATTATTTATTTATTATTTTATTTACACTTCTTGTTCTTATGAGATCTAATCTACTTGTATCTAATTGCTCATTAGAAGGACCTTCAAAAGTATAAGAAGAAACAGGAACAAATTAGTTTTCTCCTATGTAATTTTCTATTCATTATATTGAGATGTCAACGCTTCATGCGTTGTATGAAAAAAAAAATGAAAAAAAATCTTTGATTGAAATGTATTAATGTGTGAATACCCATGGTACGTGTAAAACTACATCTTGGTCGGTAGCATCATAAAATGCATATCATAGTATAGTAATAATAACAATCTTTATTAGTCTTAAAAAATAGATTGCAAGTATCTTACATGAGTAGAAAAAAAAAACTTACAGCTATATAGAATAATATGGTTGTGTAACATGCCAAAAATTTGGAGTCTGCCTCTTAAGCTAGGACCACCTGTATTATAAGAGGCAGCAATCAGACATACGACTGTCACAAATGATTGTTTCGGCGTGCCTGTGAACCCGTCAAGGTGCAACGGCAGGAACGTTCAGGTTTTTAGTCGGTATTTGCCGAGTCCGACATAACCCGTCCACCTCCCGGGCGGGTATCCGTAATAGGATTTTCCCCCTGGGAAAAAAA
>JADANM010003811.1:8020456-8033090 GCA_026213755.1 Eurema hecabe | reverse complement strand
TGTATAATAAAGATATAATAAAGCTTCTCTCTCCAACAATGACGGCTATTATTTCTCGCTGGGTAATGTTTATAAAATCATTTTTATAAACTTATGACTATTGTATTGCTATTATTAATTATTGTATTTTAAATTAGTTATAAGGTTATCATGTTTAAATATGAAAAATTCCGAACGAAAAAATTTTATTAAGTATAGTAAGCAATTATATTATATAATAGATAAGTTATACCCATACAAATAAAAAAAAGTGTTCCGCACAGCAGCGGCAGCACACATACATACAAGTCAAGACGATGGAAAAGAGATAAATGAGAAAACTAACAAGAAAATAAGAGATAGTTTTGTTAGTTGCGCGTGAATGCACCGGCAACCAATCACCTAAAGGTAAGACGTCCTAATTAGGATGTTTTTGCGTCTTCAAAATTTTGCGCTTATAACATTCATTTAATATAATATCATTGATAGTAGGTATATGCATTTAAAGTTATGGTGAAAGATATATGAAATATTATAATTTTCTATAATATTAAAGATAGTGTGTTTAATGTAACTGTTTTTTCTAGAAAATGAAATTAATTTGTATTGTATTGAAGTGTACGTGTAATTAATTTTTGTAAGACGTAGTTATTATATGTGTTCTAGGTGTTTTATGAAAATATTTAATACAGATTTTAAAAACTATGAAATAAAAAATTATAATATTAATATAATTTATAAATGTATGAATAAAATATATTGTTAGCCTTATAGGTAATAAATATATAATAAATGAACGTCACGTCACAATAGTTAAAGAATTTTTGGTTGGAGTTTTTATAGAATATGTATATGTAATGCAAACAAACAAACATGTGTTTAAGGAACATTCTTATTTTCATTGACAACTAATACGTTTTTTTATATCTAAATAATTATTAAATAACAAATAACTATTTACTTTTTAAGATTAATGTTAAGGTTTAAAATAAGTAATTGAATATAACTACGCATTAATTTTTATCAATTTGTACTTATTTATAAATGGTGTGTTAAATATTGATTGATGTTTCGTTTTTGATATGTTGTATAAATGATAATTGAATGAATTAAAATATTGAAAAGATATTTGTTTTTTTATTTTTATAGAAATTTCTTTAAGAAGCCTATTATATGATTGAGTCTTTTCTACAGATGTACTGTGACTGCTGCATAAAATATACGTAGAAGAATAGCAAGAAGAACTGCAATATGTGCACGCAAATTGATGCCATTTTAAAGTAGACAATTTTGGTTACATAAATCGTCGCTGCAATGCATCGCATCAAAATATGTATTTATTTATTTATTTTACCCTTTTTTACATACAGGAATTAAATTTAGGTGTAAAAAGCGGCCTTATCACTAGTGATTTCTTCCAGAAAATACAAGAATTGTAAAAATAAAAAAAAGAAAGGAAGGGTAGGTAAAAAGTGTACGTTTAATTGAAAGATAGAATAAATATAAACAAATAAAGGTTAAAATCTATTAAAATATGTTTTACACAGATAAATAATACTCAAAAGGGATAAAATATATAAATATATGTATGTCTTGCGTAGATTAATTTTTCACATTTACAGAGTAAATTTTCTATAGCAGCAACATTATCAGTGGGCTTGTGTGCGTGTCATCTAATATAAGAACGTGCTGTTAACACCTACATAGTTTTGGAAGACCGATAATATTAAGGCCCCTAGTTTTTCAACTATAGCATTATTGTCTATGTCGGCAAACCACTCCAGAGTTGTCAAGCCCTGCGAGTGTTCATGGGCGGCGAAGACCACTTACCATCAGGTGGCTCGCCTGCTCGTATGCACCCTGTTATAAAAAAAATATTACGCATTATGCGTAATTATGCTTAACGTTGAATGTTGTAACTTCTTTCTTTATTCATATTATATCGAGAACTTTCAAAAGTACTAAAAAGTGCCTTCGCTGGATTCGTGTAATTACATGAGCAGTGCCAGAAAATTGACAAACGTTTTTCTTTAATTTGACATTGATCGAAATGTCGCACTATGCTCTGTAATTGAAAAACTAGGTCGGTCTTTGCGTTATACGTCTATAGCAGTGGTTCTTAACCGGTGGTCCCAGGAAGCATCCCAAGTGGTCGTCCGCAAAGCAATCACAAAAATCTATTAACATTTATAAATATGTATAATGCGCATTTACAATAAATAATAAATAAAAAAAATGTGTTGAATAATTTTATACATTTTTTTATAATTTATATATTTATACATAGAACCAGCGTTTAGTTATTGACCCTCAGATAATGTAGGTATACTCATGAAGCGAATAGATGGTCCGTGACAAAAAAGAAAGTTTAACAAATGGTCCCTCATGTCTAAGGTTAAGAACCACTGGTCTATAGTATCAATATCATTTTCCGTTTGACTTTTTTAGTATTCTCGAGGCGTCACGCGTTGCTCTATATACCCGCTATAACATGTGATTGCGTGCGTTTTCTCATCACTTCACAGTAATCGCCTTTCTTAATAAATAGAACGGTATTGAAAAATAACAAGCCGAGATCATTTTTCTCCTTTTTATAGCGATTAATGCTAAATTTAGAATGCATTAAATACTCTTAGTAATTGCTACCGTAACCGCTCGCGTACGGTGTTTGAAGATTAAACAATTTATTAAATCAATTCAATGCTTTTGGATAAGTTTGTGTGTATATAACAAGACACATTTTACGAATTCAAATATGTCTTTATTCAACCTATACATATAGCACCTAACACTTTTCAGTCGTTACGTCACTATACACTTTTTATTAACTTACTAATTATATGTGGCCAATGTATCCGAAAACGACACAGAACCTAAATAATACTTTTTTTCATATTTTTCACTTTTAAAAAGACAGCTCATCCTACCTAATTATTTCAGAAAAACATCGATTTCCTTCCCAAAATCCCAAGCTAAGAAATCACGGAACTTCAAAGACTTGTTTAAATAAAAACGTCTCTGAAGATGTCCGTTTATAGAGGTCAGTGTCCTCAGAAGATACCTCATAATTAGCTATTAGCAATAACAAAAGCAGCATTCATGCGTATAACGCATTACGAACAACCGATATGGGCAATCGCGTGCCATCTCCCGTTGCATTTTTTGCAAACAAGATATTTTATTTCCATTCATTTACATTTTTGTAAGTACACTGTACAGCCTCGCGGAAGACTTAGTTGCGTCCTCGCAAATCTGTCTATATGTGGAGGAACACCGGTGGGCTTTAGTCGATAGTGGGGCCATTTCATACGAGTCTGACATAACAGTTTTCTGCTCTAAGGAGGATACAGTATCCGTAACAGGGTTTTCAATTGATTGGCCTCGAAATCTCATTATCTATACTCATATTTTAAATGGGAATGTATGTCTGTCTGTCTGTATGCTTGTCTTTCTGTCACGGCAAAATGGCCGGACCGATTTAGTTGAAATTTGGTATGTACATAGATGATACCCTGGATTAAAATATAGGATACTTATTTTTCCCGGTATTGCCCCGGGAACGGGAACTACGCTGGTAAAACCGCGGGGAGCGGCTAGTATTTGTATATTATTTGCGAATTGGGCTATCTCAAGTGGTACCATATTCCTAGCATAACTTACTAGTGACGATTCTTTTCTGTAAGTATACTAAGTAAGTACTCAGTATCTTTACCAGTGCTTCTAAACCTTTTAGACATGTTAAAATTTAACGGACTGGACCTATTTGCTTTGTGAGTATTATATACTTCATTATCTGAGTGACAATAAATAAACTCTCGTTCTATGTATCTATAAAAAATGCATAAAATGATTCGATATATTTCATTATTTATTTATTATTGTAAATGCGCATTATACATATTTATAAATGTTATTTCAATTTTGTGATTGCGTACTCTTTACGATTGTTTAAATTGTTGCTTCTTATATATTTTTTATTTGTGATTGCTTCGCGGAACACTTGGGATGCTTCCAGGGACCACCAGTGGTCCTCGGACCACCGACCAACGAACCAACAGAAAATAAACATCTAACAACGGCACGTTATAGATATCTATCACATCTCTTTTCTTTTCCCACAGTTGTGTTCTAGTCCACACAATGTCGTAGTAAATTCTCATTAATCCCATCTTATTATAATTCTCTTTTCTTTTAAGGAGTAAATTTCTGATTTATTCCTTTATATCAACCGGCTACGCATTCGAGAAGTTTTTAACTTTACAAATGCTTATATAATAATTTATTTGGACGTCAGTTATACGATTGAAAAATAAAAGTATTTAAAAGGATATTACGCATTTGAAAAACGCATTTCTTTCCAAGTTAGGTATATTTATATATTTTTTTACGCATCTTTATATCAAAAATCACAGGTATACCCAGGGTATACACATATAATCTTTATTTTACAAGGAGAACAAAATACAGTATGAACAACAATACTCTTAGTTAAATTATTATTTTGCAATACAAATCAACTATAAACCATTGCAGATTTAATTCCGCGAAGCGATGACGTAGCCAACTTTCTCAGTCGCAAATTACACAATCTTATGAAATAACCGGTTCCATGATTCAAATCACTTTTTTAATCCATGTCGGATTCAATTAATGTAGATAGCAAAAATATATTCGCATATGGTCACACTAAATTGGAATTAATAATATTGGGTAGTTAATAATATTATTATCCTACCAAAATGAAGAATCACAGAATTTTTTTTTGGGATATTGAATTATTTTATTTATGCAATGAACTAAAAAGCAGCTTACATATTTTTTATTATTTCTCGATTAGTTAGTTGTCGAGTTCAAAAACTTGATATGAAAATAACAAAAAGAATTATGATTACCTTAAAAACGGGCTTGGCCCAATTTTTTTATAATTTCGTGTAGTCTATGACTTTCACAGACAATGTGGATTGTAAAAATAATTTTCAAAATTGTTTTAGTATAAGAGTAGACCTATTTAATCTTACAAATTTAACCCTAGTAGCTTATCTAAATTATAAACCTATATAATATAGGACTTACTTATCTTAAAGTTTTAAAAACAACAAAACGTACGGCTTTCATATCGTCATAATAAAAAGAATAACATTCTAAAATGTGTTTCCATAACTTATTCTCATTCTTCAAACATACACAAATATAAATAATTAAAGTAAATGAATGCACGATAAATATTTTAATGATATTTCAACACTAGAAAAGCAATAAAATGGTTGATATCAGAGTTACCGACCGCATCCTTAGACTATTATCACATCGAGTTTATAAGCTTAATACAAAGGCGAGATAATTGTTTAATGGCTTTTTTAATTGAAGTTATTTTAAATAAACCATAATTTTGTTATGAATATATTTATATTGTGTAGCTGTGTAGCTATTTTAATATTATTATCAAATGTCGAAACAGGTTTTGTAAATACAAGTCCTTTGTTCGAAGACCTATTGTATGTATATGTATATGTATTGTATTGTCATTATTTTTTAATAACCAAGGTTTTCCATCTAATAAAAATAAATGCTAGCTCGTATGAAATGAAAGTGTCATATTCTTAAGCTAGATGGCGCTGTCATCACTGTTTTAAAATAATTATCAATTTATTCAGTTTAAACGTGTGGTGTTATCATAATGAAGTCATCAGGTGTTAATGACTGATATTGAGTTTGCATTTTTCGTGTTTTTTTGTCAGATAATAAATTGTATGATTCGCGATATTCAATACAATAGTTTTATTTGTTGTTAAAGTTATTTCGTGATACGCTTTAGTTTTGTGGTTCACTATCTTTGGTTTCTAACCGTTACTGTTTAACTAGAAAAATATCTTAAATAATACATATATTGGACTGTTATTAAAGCAAGATACTTTAAGTTCAAGGACACCTTACGCATACCATAACGCGAATAAAGATAGTCTAAACAAAGTAAAAATAAGACGGGGTTACAACCGAGAGGTCATAAGGAGGTTCAATTGGAGACAATGGCTCGCAAGGGCGTGTGTTCGACCTTAAGGGCTTGAGGTTGGAAGGACGGTTGATGTACCCTAGCCGAAAACGGCGGGCCTAGTATAAGAGAGGAGATATCAACATTTGTATTTTTATTACGAATTGGTCGCGCGCGCGATGCGAACGTATCTGTTAGACATGGACTAACTTTATATACATCGGACATATTTAAGTGTTTTTAATTCCTATATCTAAATACTGAGGTTCCTAAGCTTTCGCAAAAAGTGATTTTGAATACGTTAAACAGTTTTCTTTCGCGAATGGACTTGTTTATTAAAAATCTCGCTGCATCGAAAGTGACAACAAACAGCGTGCTAAGAAAATTTTAAGGTACTGTTTTATAGAATTGTAAATTGTTTGTTTTATTACATATTTGCTAGTGTAGTTATTAGATTATTCTGATTTAATTTTATTTAGGATTATGATTAAATGTTTCCGTATACATTGAGATAAACCGTTAAAGTTAAAAGTTTTAAATATTGGTTGCTTTTTGTATTTTTTTAAACGGGATAAACTATGTATTGAGAATTTACTAAATTACTTGTATCTTGCAACCATTTAAGGCTTTAAATATTGACTTCTTATATATCTTGCTAATTCCTATAAAAATATATTTTGCTTGTATAGTATTGTTCAATATTCTTTCAAAATCAGATAAGTAAACAATAACTTTGAATTCAAGAAGACATTTAGACTATTATTAATATTGGAAAAAGATAAAGATTGTGAATCCGTCTGTTTGCCTGCCTATATCTGTATATGATCTCTGAATCTCCTGAACCGATTTTGAATAATTTTCCCAATAGGAAGCCACTTTATTACACAAATATATTTTATGCCCAATTTACGCAGACGAAACCGCGATATTTAACTAGTTTATCTTACATCTTTAAATATTAGTCATTGTGACTTATTTTTTCGACATAATGTAGGCATATAATTACGTAGTATAAAAAGTCTATATAATGTATGCTTAAATCTTTAAAACTACGCAACCGATTTTAGTGCTGTTTTTAATTTAAAATAAAATAAAAATAAAAATACATTTATTGGAAAAAATAACACAATTTACATTTGCACACCCTCCACAGAATTTATATTATTAAATAGATAGATGAATTATTGAGGAAGGTTTACATGTATATCTAATACATGCATTATATATGCGTGCGAAGCCACGGCTAGTCGCTAGTCTATAGGTAATACTGAAATGGAGTGATTAATTTTTAACGAAATTATTTTATTTGCTTTCTTGTGTCATACTTGGACGAATGTTTGCATTTCTTTTGTTCAAATCTATTTTTCGTGATTCTTTCTACTACAGAGCTTTCGCCATGAACTTTAGTTACTTTTATTTTTTCTGAAGAATAACTTCAATAATAAGTAGGTAACTTCTAATATAACAACTAATTACTTTTAAGTATGAAATAAGATACGTTTTATGACAATTAAAGATTCCGACAGAAAGCACTTAAATAAGCATAAGTTAAAAATCTTAAAAAAAATCATTATATATAATATATATACGACCTTGAAGGTCATAATAGATGCTCTATGAGTTTATTATTATGATATGCAAATAATTATTTTGTTTTTTTTTAATGTTGACGTTATCTCCGAAATATTTTATTTAATTTATGTTATGCATACTTTAGTTGAAACCCTGTAATAGAAGATTTCAAAAAAGCAACTATAAGATTTTCTTTCCGGTTCTTCTTTGTAGAAACTTCCTTCGGAATTCGTAGTAAATGATTGCTTTGACCCACCTTCCCACCTTATAACCCTTTTTTCAAGTTAAAATTTAGCCTATGTTTTATCTCAGGGTCTAGACCATCTGTGTACTAAATTTCACTACAATCGATTCAGCGGTTTGGCCGTCAAAGCGTAAAATTACAAAAAGTTTCAACCATTCCCCCTTATAACCCTTTTTTCCAGTTAAAAAGCCTATGTCCTTCCCCAGGCTTAAGACTATCTGTGTACGAAATTTGGTTCTAATCGGTTCAGTAGGTTTAGCGTGATGAAAAGACAGACAGACACACAGAGTTACTTTCGCATTTATAATATTAGTATGAATAGTATGGTTAAGTGTGGATTAAGATTTAAAATCTTTTAAATGAAGTACGTCGGCTTTAATTATACTTTTAGTTTTATTTTCTGGGTATAACAAATTTATTTACAATACGTATACATACATAGGTATAAGTCGCGGACTCTTAGGATCATTTAATGAGGAATAAGTCTTTCATACATATTATTTTGGTATCTTCAAAGATGATATTTGTTGCCTTCGAAGATGAATGATTTTTCCCGTTTTTTCATCGCAACATGGTTTTATGTAGCCTAAAGCCTTCCTTGATAAATGGTCTATTTAATAAAAAAAAATTCTATTTGAACCAGGAGACCCTGCGATTAGCGGGTTCAAACAAACGAACAAATTACCTTAGCTTACAGTCGAATTAAGAAACGTCTTTTTTTCAATCGGTTAAAATAATGTTTAAATGGAACACGTGTAGAAACTGAGGTCAATGGATTTAATTTTACCTTCAAATAAACGTGCTCCGTCTAGGCAAGTTTTTAACAAAAACAACTCTTCATTTTCGAAACACATATAAATAAAACTATTTTCTTAGAAATATCATTACATATTATAAAACAAAGTCTCTTTATTTATTCTGTCTGTTCCTTTGTATGGTTGAATCTTTAATACTACGCAACAGATTTTCATGCGGTTCATGTTTATCAGATAGATTTAGATTCTGCGAGGCGCGGCTATCTATATCTATACTAATATATAAAGCTGAAGAGTTTGTTTGTTTGTTTGTTTGTTTGTTTGTTTGAACGCGCTAATCTCAGGATCTACTGGTTCGAATTGAAAAATTCTTTTTTTATTGAATTGTCCATTTATCGAGGAAGGCTTTAGGCTATATAACATCACGCTGCGACTAATAGGAGCGAAGATATAATGGAAAATATGGTAAAAACGGGGAAAATTATTCATCTTTGAGGGCTTCCTTTGCGTGCGCTGCGAAAACGGTGCAAGATACAAAATAATATGTATGTAAGAATTATTCCTCTTTAAATGATCTAAAAAAAAGTCCGCGACAGTAGATGTCTATCTTCTAAGATTGACTCACTATACCATAATAATCGAAATAGATCCGACGGGGACGAAGTTCCGAGCTAGTGTATGATATAAATGTTTTTGAAAAATAAATAGATACAGATGCTATCCTTCTTCTAATTATAATACTTATTTTAAATGTGAAATTTTGTGAGAATGTATGTATGGATGTATGTTTGTTGTACTTTTACACAAAAACGGCTGGACCGATTTTGAAAAATTTTACATTACATTTTTAAATTAACACTTAAATTACTTAATATCCCCGTATCACCCCAGGAATGGGAACTACATACACAAGTAAATCGCGGGGAACGGCTAGTTAATATTTAAAAACAAAAGGTCTCTCAAGGTTTGCTTTGTTGTCTGCGAGTAACACGTTCAGAAATTTTAATCCTAATTTGAGAGACTATTCTCGCCTCTTGTATCATGTATCAAACAAACATAGAAACAAATTCTTCATAAAATATTAGTATTTAGTATTCAGTATACAAATGATTTTTAAACTATAACCATACTAATACTATAATTGCAATTTCCTGAGAATGTTATTTAATAAGTTTGGCTGGTTTTACGCAAAAACTACTCAATAGTTTCGGATGAAGTTCGGAAGACATGTAGTTTAGACCTTTGATTAACTCACAAGATACGTATCCCGGTATAGACACGGGGAAGAAAAAAGCTCAGGTAAAACTATAGAAAACGGCTAGTACATAATTAATAGGCAGTAGCTTTAAAGAAAGCTTTGGTACCTAAAGCCAATTTCCACTAAGCTATTTCAATCTATATCTATATACTAATATATAGAGCTGAAGAGTTTGTTTGTTTGTTTGTTTGAACGCGCTAATCTCAGGAACTACTGGTTCGAATTGAAAAATTATTTTTATTGAATAGACAATTTATCGAGGAAGGCTTTAGGTAACATAACATCACGCTGCGACTAATAGGAGCGAAGAAATAATGGAAAAACAATTCAACGGGGACGAAGTCGCGATATACTAGCGGACCCGTGCCCACTTCGTTGGGCATAACGTAAACAATCCTTTTTTTACATAGCCTATGACACTCAGCAACAATGTGGCTTTCTATCGGTGAAAGAATTTAAAAAAATCGGTTCAGTAGATCCCGAGATTACCCCTTACAATTTAACAAACACACAAACTTTACTTCTTTATACATTAGTATAGATAAATGAATTGCTCGAGAACGGCTACCCGGAATCGTCTTATCTTGGTGTTGAAATATTCGTAAAATTCTAGGGAAGGTTTAAAATGCGAGAAAAATTTTGAATTATTGTCGGGAAATCCATCTTCAGCAATAGCCCTTTTCAGAGGCAGTGCGAAGTGCCAGGTCCGCTAGTTCTTTATATACTTAAAGCATTGTTAAGCGTATCACGGATTATTATCAAAAAACATATATATTTATTTCAATTTATATATTTATTTGTTAAGTTGAAAAATCTTTTCAAAGATTCACAAAATAAAAATAGCACCAAATATCCAAAATGGCAAATTACTATCAACCGATTTGGCAAATAAAGCATTCTAAGTAGTTGTTGTGGAAGTATGAAATAAAATTGTATATCATCATGATATATTATAAATATATTACAAAGATACATTATATATTATAAAGTCATTTTCTCTGTCCGTATATCTTTTTTTTTTTAATTAGTAATTCGCCTTAAAAATGTACAGTTATATTGTAAGAAAATTGTTTTCTTTGTTTAATGTTTAAGATATGGTAGAAATGACGGCTGGATTTAAAAAACGATAGTAAAGTCAAAAATTACTAGAGATATTGAATTATTATAGACTCCCTCCTTCGAGTTTCGACTGAGTCTGTCTATGTTTGTGAGAATATCATGCATTCCCTTAGCTTTACGACCGTTTTGTAACAATGAAGACTCGTTTTAATAATCGTTATGTCCATAAACTAGAATTTACGTATGAAAAAATGTTATCACAGCAAAGAAAGATGTTATCATGTTTCAACGAAGTCGTAAAATGCGGTCATTTTTAGAAATAATGCGTGATTTGAGATTAGTTAATAAGGAATACAAAAATGCGTGTCATTGACTAATAAAAGGCTTTGCAATTGATAAGATAATTTTGTTAATAATGTATGCGATTCGTGATCTAGTGTGTTGTCAAAATGTAAGGAAATGAGTACAACGATTTACCGAGTTATTAATAGAACCGTCCTAAAGGTTTATTAAAAACCAGCAATCTTTTACTATTATGTAGATATCATATTGATTCAAAAACGTAACTACGTATATATAGACTAGTTAAATAAAGATATACTTGACTTTTTATAACATAGGGGGCAAACGAGCAGGCGAGGCATCTGATGGAAAGTGGTCATCGCCGCCCATCAACACTCGCAGAGCTTGACAGCTCTCAACTAAGTGGGCACGGATCCGCTAGTTTTTTTTTTATATATATAAATTTGTGTGCATGTCGTGGACGCCTATAAGTGTGGCTGCATTCTATTCCTTTATATAAATATATATTTTTTGTTTATGGTAATTGTTGAACGAATTTACGCCATGTTGGCGTTCCTAAAATAAAATAAATAAATAAAAATCTTTGGAGTAAGTTGAGTCATGAGTGTGACTAGTGGACTATATACAATCTAACCGTCTTTAAAATCAGTTGCGAATTTTCAGATCTTAGCATGCTTTATTTGTTTTATACTATGTTATTATTATTAGGGCTTTTGACTATATGTAACTTTCGGAAGCATCTTTTGTTGTTACTACGACTTCTATAAGAAATGTTTTTTTTTCTTTTTCAGACTAATTATTATAAAAGAAAAAATGGGAAAAACGAAAATGGAGGTATCTTTTATTATAACGAGTGGTGAATGAGAAAATTCAAAAATCAAAGTTATTGTAATAATAACTAAAATCAGGTATGTTTAATAAAAACTAGTTATCTCGTTATTGCGTCTGCAGAATACTGGTAAATTTAAATAATTTAAATATGTCATCCATTTAAAATCTATATTAGTTTGTTATTTCATTAATGTCTTTGTTATGTGAAGTACAAAAAACGAAACAATTAACCTTGTTTTTTTTCTATTAAAATTCTTATCAGAATTTGAAAGTCATATAAGATTATCGTGTATGCTGTCCTACAACTATTAAGATGCGTAATTTCGTATTACATATCGCGCCATTTACGACGTTACTAGAAATATGACTTTGTATGTAATATGTGTATGTATTACGCCTACTGAAACCATTACTGTCAATGCTTTAAAGGTTAAAGCTTTTTAGCCACTAACGCCATCTCTTCACAAGTTTATATAATTAAAAGTAAAATTGCAATATGCTGAAGGCGTTAGGCGGGTGTCGACTGTCGGCACTCGGCAGTCGGGAGCTCGCGGTGCGTGCTCACTGCCCGCGCGGCGCACGCCTGACGCCTGACGCCTGACGCCCGCGGCGGCGGCGGCGGGTGGAGGCGACGGGCGACAGAT
>JADANM010003811.1:7984291-7995501 GCA_026213755.1 Eurema hecabe | reverse complement strand
CATTGAATGTTTTAACTACATTTTTCTTCATTCATATATCGAGAACTCTTTAAAGTACTAAATAGTGCTTTCGCTCGATGCGTGTAATTTCATGTGCAGAGCCCGAAAATTAAGAAATGTTTTTCTCTAATTTGACAATGATGGAAATGTCGCACTATGCTCTGTAATTGAAAAACGCAGATTTGCCTGCAAAGCTGGGTCTTTTCGCTAATGAGTAGGAGATACTTAAGCGTTCCAGCTTTGGGGCGTCCGGCTCAAAGTCACAACTGGCCGATTAAAAACCGATCGAATAAATCCTCGTTCCGCTCCCTCGGCATTCGATCGCGTGTACAGTCAGTTAATTAATGAGAAAAACGCGTCACGGAGTGCAAACGCGCGTTTTTGCGACCGCATACCGCCCGGAAGCGCACGCGCGGTCGCTTTTTCTTGAATTCATTTATAATATCGAGAGCAATGCCCGTTTGCAGCGGATAACACGCTCTGTAATTCGGGGGAAATGTTTTTTTTTTTTAATTCAATTTATATCTAAACGTCAAATATCTCTGGTCTTAGATTTCTGACGTTTGAATCAGACCAAAAACAATGTGGTCTACTTATGTACAATGACATGGATTTTTCACAACGTATGTTATCTGTGATATTGAAGATTTGAATATAATATAAGTCTTCGGCTAAACAACATACCTAATATACATAAGTTTATTAATTTGTAGACTGTAGCAGATCAACGATTTATCTGCGTACTTTCGCGTAGCAATAATGCTGCATTATTAAAGATATATTCCGGAATAATATTGTCTGCATCAATAGTATTTAAGCTTCTAGAATTAAAATTAAAAAGTATGTCATTATAAACTCTTTCTTGAATGGATGAGAAAGAAAATAACAAACCTCTTCTAACACATTCCTAATCTCAGTAGACCCGTAGCCGTTCTTTCACGAATCATCTTTATAATACATTATATATTATTATTATTATAGTATCTTTTAAAAGATTTTTTTTTCTTGGTTCTTAAGTTCTTAAAGTCGGACGCATTATGCCCTGTAGTGAGATTATTGACCGAGCAAACCCAAATTGTCTCAGTTCACTTGAGCAAATCGGCATTTGTTTTTATTCTTACGATGTATTGTGTACATCTGATGATTTCTTTTGAGTTATGTGTAAGTATGGAATTAGCGGAGAAAAATAAAAGAGGGAATATAATAAATGACTACGTATACCTTCTTTAAAGCCCGATTACAGAAACGCAACTTAACCCATTAATTTATTAAAACCTCGTACGTTTTGAAAATCTTATTTAAATCGTGCAATAAAAATGAGGTGATAAATGGATTTTTATATTTATCTATCTTTAATAGCATTGCCATTTCTGTATTTTCTTTGGTTTAAATATTGAGCAGTATGTTTTTTCAAAATTAAAACAAATAAATATTTTCAAGGGACTTCAAAAAAAGGAGGAGGTTCTCAATTCGACCCGTATGTTTTTATTCTATTTTTCTTACGCGATGACCCCTCCAATTATGAACCGATTTGAACTTTTTTCGGCGTATAGGTAATACCTCAAGGGTGGTCCCGTTAAAATTTAATAATAAATAAGGTTGTTTTTGGGATGAACTTCTTATACGCAATATCTCCGCCGATTATGAACCAATTTGAACGAAGTCGGTTTTATTTTTTTTGAGTTAATTATTCGATATAATTTTTGGGGGTGATATAATCTTACATCAATAATCTTCTGTATTCATTTGAAAATTATTTTATTATATTAGGTACGTACTCGAAATTTTTAATTAGGTTCGCGGTAAAAGACAGTACAGACAAAACATTAATAAATTATTTATTTACTAAGTACATAAGCATATGAACCTACAGTCTATAGAATATAATGTGTTCTATCGAATAATTTGTATTAGTCAGGTCACGAGCAAGGTCGGCGTCGCCGGCCGCTGTCGGTGACATGGCAAGGTGCCCTAGCCCTCGTGAATCTGTGGATTAAGTTAATTGACTCAATAAATAGTATTGCCAGAAACATTTTTTTGCATGCGCGAATGAAGGACCTGTCAAAATATTTTTATTCTTCAATTATGGCAATTAGTGAATAGTGTTTACTGCTTGCCAGTTTCGATGATGTAATTGATTATGATTTACAATTATGTCATATAATAGTATAGTAGGTATTCAGATTTTACCTTTGTCAAACAAATTATTAGGCACTACGTACTAACAAACTGTCCCAGCTGCCTCTATGGGTTAAGCTTAAAAAATGTTTAGAATGGTTTCAGTTACTATACTACTATAACTAGGTATAAATAGACGAACAGCAGAAATAATTCGCAACAATATTTTACTTCTATATAATATATAACTTATATCAATATCAACACATTTAGGCATACAAAAGATTCATTCGTGAAAAATAAAAATCTCTTAAGAATCAAAATACGACATCAAGTGCGTACATACTAAAATTCTAGGACATTCTAGGTGCATTCAATAATGGGTACCTAGTTGTAGTTTACTTTGATTTGCGCATGTGCAATCATATTCCTGATTTAACTAAAATGCGATCTAATTTTACGA
Organism: Eurema hecabe; assembly: GCA_026213755.1. Taxonomy (NCBI): domain Eukaryota; kingdom Metazoa; phylum Arthropoda; class Insecta; order Lepidoptera; family Pieridae; genus Terias; species Terias hecabe. The sequence goes on along the minus strand of JADANM010003811.1, from coordinate 7,992,920 downwards.
TTTAATCTTACGACAAATTAACAGCTTACTAATTACGGTGGGCTTTTATTGTCCTATCGCTTTTTTAATTCAACTATGCCTACATTTTCCTATGTAGCAATGAATGTTGTCGTTTTTGCTTTTATTTTTTACAAGGATGATTACTATCTAATATGAAATTAGGAATATTGATTATTTGATATTATGAATGTGTATTTTTTAAAAGCTTGTTTCATAAAAAAATTAATTATGCATCTATCTTACTCTGTTTAATATAACTGTCCATAGCAGTAAATAAATACGTACGTGTGTAATGTATACGTATTATTTGCTGGCTATATGTAAGTTATTTGTCTACGAATAATATTGTAGCTTGACACAATTTTATGCCTATGACATTGACATTTGTTAGAACGTCACTGTTACGCGAAGAGAATGTATTAATTGTATTTTAAACGTCAGATTTTACAAATTCAATGGAATGGAAACTGTTTTTATGATATAACTTTATTTTTATTGACATATTTTTTACATTTTAATGAATTTTCCTTTACATTATTAAATGAATTTGTGTTTGACACACAATAATGAACTTATATATCGTACTAACGTTTGTATTTACATGGTAAGTACTCGATTAAGGTAATAAACACGAATTGAGTTTCACTGTATTTAATTATTCCCTTTATTGTAGCCTTCCATTTACCCAGCAAGCAGAACATGAATTCGATTTAATTATTTTTACACAAAACTGGCCGGCCACCGTATGTAAAGAATGGAAGAAGATGGATCCTAGACACAAATGTGCATTTCCTCGCAAAAATGACGCTTGGTCCGTTCATGGCATTTGGCCAACGAAATTAGGAACTGTTGGGCCAGCCTTTTGCAACAGAACTTGGTTCTTTGATCCAGAAAAGATTAGACCTATTGAAGATCAACTGTTGGAAGAATGGACTAATATCTTCAATGGTATGTTTGTATTTTTTTTAATAAAAAGAATATCCATGCATCTAATTAAAGTCTGATCTTATGACCGACCCCCAACTTGTTAACAATTATGTATAATTTATTGTTTATTAGGTACTTCTAATTATCAGCTCTGGGCTCACGAGTGGACCAAACACGGAACTTGTGCTGCAGTATTAGAACCTTTGAATTCTGAATTTAAATACTTTTCCATGGGCTTAGACTGGCTGGAAAAGTATTCTATGTCTAAAATTTTAAGTGCAGCTGGTATAGTTCCATCGAATACTGAAGATTATCATATAACGGACATTAATAATGCTATTAAAAAGGCATTAAATATTGATCCGGTTATAGAGTGTCGAAAAATGGATGGTCAAAGTTTTATATCTGAAATTCGTATTTGCTTTACAAAACAATTAGAGTTATCTGACTGCGATGGCGTTATTGGAAGGACAATGATCGGAGAGGATTCCATCATCACCAATTGTCACGGTGATCAAAATATTGTTTACCCACATTACAAAGAAAACAGTCTATACATACAATTGTATAAATTGGTTACTTGGCTTCAATGGTTTACTCTGTAACGGCAATATTTAAAATAGTTTATTATATGACACATAGAAATAGAGAGATAAATGAAGTTTGTTAGAAATGTAGCTCACAGAATTAAATAAATTCAGTTGTTACTGGTTTGAAAAAACTAACTCCTCATGTGGAGCAAAATACTTTTTGATTTTTGTCTAGTACAAACAATGAAATTAGTTTAAAAACTTGAATTTTACAATTCATGGTCATACAAAAGCACTTTATAGATTATAATTTACTTTTAATATTGTGCTAATTTACAGGCTCGACAATATCTTACAAGACCATTTTCCATATACATATTTGGTATATGAGTTCATGTTTTACTTATATCTTAAATGTATCATTCCTAATAGTATGCCATATTTTTATCAAAATCTTATAAGCAGTTGCATGGGACTTTGAAATATAATGTTTTACGTTATTGACAATCTCTGAAATGTATATAAAATGCATTTTATAATATATGAAATTCTTTACATATGTATGTACACTTTTACGATTGAACCTTATCTAAATATTTTAAATGTGTTACCTTGATTTTTACATTTCATTTAATGAACTATTTATCCTGTTTTCAGTATTCTTCAAAAAGCAATAGTCGATAATAATATGTTTTTGCTCAATTGTGTGTTGCCATAATTATACTGTATAATGTCAATTCAGTATTTCTGAGGGTTATTTATGTATAGAAATATATATTTTTTACTTTATAGGACTTAATTTAATATTTTTAATATTAGTCTTTTTTCTGTAAATCTGCAATCAAATAATTTTATACAATAAACATAATTTTACTATTGATTTTGTACTTAATTTTTTCATAATGAAATTTCGACATCCATATTTAGAATTAAAGGGAAACGGCGTATAATTTGAGACTTTTTATTGTACCACCTTAATTCCACAAAATTTAAAGTTATCTATGTGTAAAGTGATTAAATTATATAAGGACAACATCAACACAGAAAATATGAAATTCATTTGTACAAATAAATAATCATGACCCAAACATTTTCGTATATAACTAGCACATTTAAATTATGTAGTTACATGTTCTGACCCTTTGAAACTATTATAACAGCAGATGGCACTAAACCTGAAACAATGGATTGTCGCTATTAATTAAAATATCTAAGTCTTATGAGTGCAAATGGGCTAACAAAACAAACATTTAAAAAATTGTAACATTAATCATCTCACTCTAGACTACTTTCACTTTAGAGTCGTATTAATGTGTAAGAAACTTATAGGCTTGTAGCCCAAAGAAGTAAAAGAAAAAGAGAGTGAATGTGTGTGTGTGTGTGTGTGTGTGTGTGTGTGTAGGTGTGTGTGTGTGTGTAAGTGTGTAGGTGTGTGTGGTTGTGTATGTTTGCGTGTACCTATGTGTGTGTATGGTAATAAATTATTCTGTCTAATACACTAACACATTAATATTCAGACTCATTATTAAATCATTAACTTAACTAATTATGTCCAGGCTGGTAATATTGTAAATTCACTAAATAATTATAAGATGGTTATAGAATGTAAATATGTGTTTTACTTTAAAAGTTTGTGAAACTTACCTAACAGTTCGAGTGGCTTCTCATAATCCTCAGAAGTAAATATTTTCTTTGGGAATGTGGTCATGAATTTGAAGCTATCCTCTTGAGCATATTCAGGTTTATTCATTTGTAAGAACAATCTGGAAAAAAAGATTTATTTTATTCAATACTAGCTGTTGCCTGCAACTCCGTCTGCGTGAACTTTCATATAAACTTTGACCGCCCCTTCCCTCCTTATAACCCTTTTTTCCAGTTAAAAATTAGCCTATGTTTTATCTCAGGCTCTAGACCATCTGTATACCAAATTTCATTACAATCGGTTCAGCAGTTTGGCCGTGAAAGCGTAAAATTATAAAAAGTTTCAACCTCTCGCGCAACCTTTTGGGGGACCTCCTAATCAGTTCAGTTCTTTTAGCGTGATGGAAAGACAGACAGACAGAGTTACTTTCGCATTTATAATGATTTTCTTACTATAAACCTATTTGTGTAATGCAAGAGGGGTCTTGTACATAGTGTAACATTAAAATACTTCATACCTAACAGCAGCTAACTGTTCCTTAGCTCCAAATGTTTGTGAAAGTTGTTGCCCGTCAGGCAGCCTCAGTTGTATTCGAGCTTGTTCGTATGACACCTTGGGTGCGGGGTTAGGGTTTACTGGTGGAGGAACAGGTGCTACCACTGGCGGTTGCTGGCCTGACGCTGCAAGTCTGGGGGAAAAGAAAATACATAATATTCTTTAGACACACTGAAATTTCTATACTGTTTCTGTTACTAGCTGCAAGTTTGAAAAACAAAGGTGTTTGTCATGTAGATATGTAATTTTGTGTGATTTCTCTTGAGAAAACAAGGAAAAATAAACTAAAGTTAGTTTTAGTTTTTATAAAAAAAAATTACATTTATAAAAATTACATTCTAGAAACATCTATTGTATGTATAATATATATATTAATTGTCAACTTATATATTAAAGTATATATTCATGTTACACTGTTTCATCATCCCTTTTTTTCTCTCTTAATGTCATTCTCCCTCTTCCCCATTCCCCAGGCACTGGCAGAATACCAGCGCCGTGGCTAACGCTGCGGCATTACAGCTGAGCCAGGCACCTTTTCCTGGGCACAATGCACATACCTATTCTTGTGTGTACTTTTTATTTGTTTGTAAATGTCTATTGTATGTTTCTTCAGATGTATTTTGTTTTGTGTATTGTGTTGTGGAATAAAGTTTTTATCTATCTATCTATCTATCTATCTTATAAACACACTTGCGATCTTAATGCTTGTTACTTTATATTTGCCAGTTGGCAATAGGATTGACAAATAGCAAATATGAAGCAGTGATATCCATTTAGAGATCCCCATTTGTCTCTTCTCTTTTTTTATCGCTGAAAAAGCCTTTTTTAATGAAGTCTATTTCTATGTATGAAAACTTACTTCCGAGCCTGTTTATCAGCCTCGATCTGAGCTTTGACTCGTTCCCTCGCCCTCTGGTCTTCTAGCTTCTCCCTCCGCCGCTGCTCCACAAGTTTCTGCATTTCCTGCTCTTGAAGCCTTTGTTTGGCTTCTTGCAAATCTTTTCCCGATTTAATTCTTAGTCTCTCACGTTCTAATGCTTCAGCCTGAAAATTTTAGAGTTGGTTTTTAAAAAATTAGATGAATTGTATGATAGCATTAAAGAGATAAAACAATCTGATTATATATTCTGTAGAAAATTGGGTGCAAACAAGCAGACACCTTATGAAAAGTGAGTTATTGGGGTCAATTTTAAAAAGAATCTTATTGTCATAGTTATTTGTCTAATTTTAGAAATTTTCTCTAAGGTGAAAGTAAATATGTACTTATATAGATACAACTGTTTTTAAAGGTAAAAGATTACCTTTTCCTTTTCCTCTCTCTCTTTCCTTTTTTGCTTCATCCTCTCTTCAAGTAACAACAATTGAGCTTTCTTTTCCTCCTCTGTCAACGGTTTTTTCTCCTCAGTGGATTCTGAAAAGTTACTGTGATTCGTTTTCGCAGCGTGATATTCCATTTCATCCTGATTTTTGAATAGTTTGCCGCAATCCTCGCACTTGAAGGATTTGGCCTCTACCTCAGCGTCGGCAGTTTGAGTTTCAGAGGATTCAGCCGGGGTTGTCTCGGCGACATTAGAGCTGCCAGCTATAGTTTGCCCCGGTCCACCTATTGTCTGACCGGGCCCAACGTCGATTTCATCAGCATGAGCCAGCAGCCACTCCATAGCCGGCTCCACACCCTTATAATTAGTTACCGCCAAAGCTTTTTCTCTATAAACAAAACAATACATATAACCTCAGTACTCCTCTCGCGTATTTCATAAGGTGTAAAAACAATTACTTACGCCTTTTCTTTGGGAAACCCCATTTCCATTAAGGTTTGTATTTCTGCCATAACTCCAATTAGTTTTTTTCACTAAAATTATAATTAGGTATTACAAAAATACAAATATCCGCTTTTCATCACTCAAATGACAGCATCCATCCAAGAAGTCAAGAACATAGATATTTGATGTTTTATCTGTCGATAGTCGTAGTCGTTATAACCACAGATATATAATATCATTTAATATGCACGTCAGCTGATAACAAAATAAACAGATTATCATTTTTTAGAAATTTGCTATTAAGTAGAGTAAAACAAGCTTTAATTCCTGTATGTAGAGTTAAAAAAAATCATAGATATTAGACTACAAAATAGATTTTGATTTTGAATCTGTGCGCTTCAAGAGTGCCAAATTTAAAATGTTTGTTTTTCGGAAATTTGTTTGAATTTTCTTATATTTTGAATAACGTATTTTTGATAGTTTCTTCACAACATGACGACTCAAAAACGACACAGTAGACGAAAAAGTATTCAGAACAGTGATCCAGGAAAGATTCTGGATTTAGTGATGAGTTTAACCGATGATGGAGGTGCTCAACTGCAAGTAAAAATTAATGCATATGTGCGTAAAAATATAACAACAATACTAATATTATTATTGTCTAATAATATCCTTAAATATTCAGTTGTGTCATCATGGGAAATTTTACAGGACATTTAAAACGTGACGGTTCAATGAATAATTTACGTATTGATAATAGTGCTTTATATTTGTTAACTTATTTATTATGAACAGTTAAAAGAAGAATGCGAAGCAGAAGCGGTGTTACAGATAATGGTCCACAATCCAGGGATGGAAGCCTCAATAGACGCCGTGGACGTGGTCGCGTTACAACGTAAAATGAAAATTAATGTGAGTATCCCTATCCTTATTATGTACTAGTTATTATTTATCTATAGCATAAAATCTTATTTATCTATAGTTGTCATCACAAGGTGTAACCTTCTTGTGAATCCGAGGGTAAATACCTAAACATCATAAGCGCGATTCACAACTCGGTACATTAAAACTGGTAGCTACAGATGATAAATTGATAAATAAAATACCAAATGTGCTAGTAACGTAATATAACTCAATAACAGCTGAATCGTTTTAAATAAATATAACAAAAGGGGGCTACCCAGTATCCACTGAGCTGATTTCGGCACTTGGTATACCATCAATTGAACATAATGTTTTTATTACATATTTTTTCATTAACCTCCTCCTTTATTTGAAATCGTTTAAAAAGTATAAGCAACGGCAGTACGTCCAGTATTTTTTTAGATGACATCAAAAATGGTCGACGCCCTAAAAGCCGTTATCGAACAAAATGACCATTTGAACAATTTTGGTGCTGATTTTCAAAATATCGTCGCGCCTGTAAGTAAATAACTTTAGTCGAATTTATTCACAATCTTATTTTGTAGTATCTAAATTCATTTCTTATTGATTTTTTAAAAATATAAAATATTAGTTTTTAAAAATTATAACGTTCCTAAAAAATGTAATGAAAGAACACGCAAAATTAAAAAAAACGCAGTAATATTATTTGATTAGAGTATACAATAATTATGATTAAATGTGCCAAAGTTGCAAGTCACCTTAATAAATGTATTAATACTCTAATCTAAAATAATATTATTAATATTGCGTTTTTTTTAATTTTGCGTGTTCTTTCATTACATTTTTTACCAGGTAATGACCTGATAGAGATCGCTTTTAACTATAAGCTCGCCAATTACGATTTAACTTTCTGTTAGTAAAGTATTTTTTTTATAAAACGTAATAAATAAATTGCAGTACATACAAAAGGATAATACAAAGAAACGCGTGATAATGTATCCGGTGTCGGATAAACCGTTTTCAGTACTTATCTGCGTTATAGCACCGAAGATTTTGGAAGAGCATGTCACTTTGCTCATCCACGAATGCTTTATGTACGTATTTTTAGAGAAACAAACATTTTTCCTTAATTAGAGCCTTTGATAGTTTTTCACCCTTACCTTACATAAGGTAGACCATAGCAAAATAACTATTCTTAGATATTATTTTTACATAGTAGAAAACAAATCCAATTTTTTGTCTTCGTTTCTTAAATCTTTTAAACTGTGCGATTTTCGATTATTTTTATCATATAGAATGATTTAAGCTGAAGGTTTGTGTTTATATAACAAAATATACTTTTGCATGCGTAGCCGGGGCTGGTCGCTAGTCCTATATAATAAAACGAAGCTTTAAACATAACGACAATGTCTTCGCTTAAATAAACTATTTAAATGAAACAAATAATTAGAGTGAAATATTATTTAAAATGAAACTTAGATTCACGTGGCCTGTTCTAAAGAAGACAATAGCATTGGAATATGAGTGTACGTTGAAACAGAAGTGTCAGCAATTGCTTCGTGTTGCTAGACGACTGTTTACGCAAGTAAGAATAGCAAGTATCTATTTTTATTAAGATCTTTTTTATGAAGATAATTTAGCTTATAACTAAACGTGTAATACTAATCTTTCAATCCCTTCAACCTTGAGTTGATACTTCTCCAATACTATTTTAATAGAATTTTAAACTATTGTTTGAAAATTTATAATCTAAGAGACAGAGATAGTCTTAGTTTAGACAAATGCTTTTTCCAGTGTTTTAAATTAATTATATACTCGTATTAGCTATCGGAAAACTAGGGTACCTACCATTTTATTCCCCATCGGTAGTTCCTTTAATATGTCGTATAATCTATACTTATATATAAAGCTGAAGAGTTTGTTTGTTTATTTGTTTGTTTGAACGTGCTAATCTCAGGAACTACTGGTTTGAATTTAATTTTTTTTATTGAATAGACTATCGAGGAAGGTTTTAGGCTACATAACATTACGCTGCGACTAATAGGAGCGAAGAAATAATGGAAAAACAAATCAACGGGGACGAAGTCGCGAGCAACAGCTAGTAAAATATAAGGCGCAAGATTCAATAGAAACGGGAGAGACGTAACGTTCTTCTCGACCACAGACAAAAAAATTTTATAGATTTTAAGTCTTGAATAGTTTTTGAAATTTGAGTAACTTATAATTGAGTTTTTGGCGGGAATCGTGCGGCGTCTATATGTAATCTCGATTGAATATTCCTTTTTTGGTGCATAAAGTGATTTAATGTATGATTGTGATAGTGTATC
>JADANM010003811.1:7889005-7944252 GCA_026213755.1 Eurema hecabe | reverse complement strand
TGTTCGGGTACATGGTCTTTTAGTTTTATTTCAGGACATGTGTACTTATATAGTTTTAATATTATTTGATATCCTAAAAATGGTATATTGCACCTTTTAAATTATATTATGGAAATAACAGCATGTTTTAACTCCTGGCCTAATACAGATGTAATTAAGACAATATAAAATAAGAAAAGTAGTCTATATACGTAATATCCTATAGATATTAGTTTAATTTAATTCCCATTAAAAGGTTCGTTAATAGTATCTAAACTCGTCAATAGTAGTAAATTATCCATTACAAGACGTTCCAGGGTTTAATAAAAATCATTTTTAATGTTTATAAATTAAATGTGGGAAATTAAATAACGTATCTACATTACCACTAACTAACAAAAATATCAGAAATGTTAGATAAGTATTGGCCAAATTATATTACCTATAGAAATATTTTAGAACTGCTCCCACGAACTGATATTTTGAAACGCCTAAAACTATCACGTTTTATTGGCTCGCATCAAATTCATCATAGTAAACTTGAAGTCAAGTATTTTTATAAATAAAAGTGAATCTGGCAGGCGTACTAATATTGGCAGGGCAGTGGCCAGATACGCGGGTTGAAAGCAATACCTATTTACGTTTTAGGCGCCATATTGTAAAAACTTTTAAATATATTTTATTTTTTTAATTGCCAGTATTTTTGAAAATGGGTGCTGAAACTTTTGCGTCTGTGGAGTTTGAAGTATACGGACAAGTTCAAGGTAAATATAAAAATAAATTAAAAATAATAAACTATGTTACAATAGTATTACGTTGATAAAATTCCCCGTATAATGAAAATGAATTATTTAAATAATTCTTCATGATAATACATTTGATACTAAGTAATATTATCGGCAGTAGGTACGTCAACAATTAAAAAAAATTCTACGAAATTTATCTTAACCTTCACATAGGTACTTTTTTGGTTTTGACGATTAATTATTTTCTTAATTATCAAAATATGAATGAAGCATAATATTATAATTGTGTAATAAATAAAAAAAAATCATACCTCATGCAGATCTAATAAGATTTTTCAGTATCTAGATTAGATACTGGCCAAAAAGAAGTACAATTTATATCTTTTTAATCGACTTCAAAAAAAGTAGGTTTTTTGAAGAACGACCTTCGAAATTCGAATTCGAATATGCTTTTTTTAACTGTATTTGGTGAAAAAGGTTAATATCAAGAAACAGGTTAGATTGATTGGAATAACAATTTGTATTCAACTGGGTCAGACTGTTATGATTTATGGTGCATAACATAAACAACACGAAAATATCTATGCAATTGAATTAGAAGATAATCTTGAATGATTTATAGTTACTTGAAGAGATTTATTTACTGGTTTTTATTTTGGTATCTGTTTTATACAACATACAAATTAATTTACATATTATAGAGATAAAAAACGACACAGAATTCAGGTATTGTTAGTAACCTTTTTTTTTATACGAAGTTTTTGGACAGATCAACAAATATCGTACAAACTTACAAAATTCATTCTAATATTAATTTTATACTTATACAAAATAAAAAATGTGCTACCCTTTCAAAACTAAGTTAAAAGATAATTGTAAGAATGAGAGGGTACGTGGAGAAACACCGCTGGGTTTTAAACTTTAGTCGGTAGTGAAAATTTTGTAGGATTCCGCTATAGCCGTGTTCATGTTCAAAACAATGTAACGTATGTACCAAAGTTCATATCATGTTAAATGACAATTTAATGTGTTAAGGACTTAATAATGAATATTTTCAGGTTGTTTCTTCACAAAATACTGTAAAGAAATGGCTGAAGAGCTCGGTATTGGAGGTTGGGTGAAAAATACTAAAAAAGGGACCATCGTCGGCCGGATACAGGGCACGAAGGATAGTATGGATAAAATGTAAGTTTAAAATTTGATAATTTCCATTCCTAAACCCTCTTAGTTAAGGATAATGGTGGCTCATACCTTTCGTAAGAGTCTGCGATAATACGGAACTCAGTGTTTTGGTCGATACAAGTGCATCATAAGCCATAGTCCTTTCTCCAAGGTCCATGGGTAACATATTAAGGGAAAAGGCATCCATATCTCTTAAAAAGTAACTCGATTTCCGTTCTTCGTGGCCAAACGTTCGCTTAAAAAATATAGGCTTTAACTTTTATCCGAAGCTTCGGTGTCATTAAAACGATTTTCATTTTCTTTTAAAATTAAAATGAGCATTCTAATACTCCCAAATTAATAAATGAAGAAGCTATTAAAATTTGTTGTACATTATATTAGTAGTAGTATTACAATTTAAACGTAAATGTTACATCATCTGATAAACTAAATAAGTAAATAAAAAAATAATAGCTCACTAAGAAGGTTCCTTATTTATCTGTCATATGTTATATTATCTATATTATCTGTTATTATGCTGGCTGAGATAATAAAACTGAAAAAAGAATTTAAACTTTAAACAGTTGTTTCGTCTGTAAAATATGGCGATTAACATAAAAAATTCTTTAGTCTTTTAACCTCCTTTAAAACCGATTCAAATTAACCTAAATTGTTCAATCCAATTTGTTTGTTTACTTACTACATATTTATTTATTTATTCTTCTTTACATAAACATTATTATCTAACTGACTCACAGTACGGAGTATATGAAATGGGCGGTTTTTTTACTAAAAGTGTTTTCATCCAGGAAACCTATCAAATACTTATAAATTATAATATTTTACATGTAAAGACTGGACGAGTAGAGATATTGAGTTTTGTTTGTGTGAGTGTTTATAAAATATTTATACTGTATATGTCGCAGGCAGATTATATAATCCGCTGCATTACATTACGGCTAGCCGTTTTGAAAAACAGGGCCGTTTTGTAATGCGGCGGTTAAACAATTAGCCGTCTGCGACATATCATTACACATGGTTTTACCCACATTTATGCATGTATTATACACAAACCTTTCTCTTGAATCACTCTATCTGATCAAAACCGAATGAAAATCGGGTTAAAAGATTTAAGCACACATAGAGACAGACAAAAGAAAGCGACATTGTTTTATTATATGTAATTAATTACTAGCTTAACATTACATTAACAATTTTAATACCTTATCCCCCATTAAAATATCAATAGCACTTTCTAATGGACCTAACCTTGTGAGCTATGCAACCTTTAGTACTAACTATTGGCCCTATGCCATGTTCCGTGTTCTAATTACTTTCCTGTCAACACCTCAATGCCAATCGGTCAGTAAACAGCTTCGGGATACAATGTGAATCTGATGACGTCTCATCATTAATCGATCGAACATTCCCGAATATTTTTCGCGGCGAGCGCTTTTGGGATTTTGCCCGAAAAGAAAATGGGTCTGAACCATGAAATGCCATCTGTTAAACGATAATAGTAATAACTAGCGACCCGCCCCGGCTTTGCTCGCATATATTTAATTTTAATTTAATTCTTTAAAAACATTAAATCAGATTATAATTGTGGTCACCCGACTCGGTTCGCTCAAAAACTGTTACTTTTTACTTGTATAATATATTGCTATCAAAATTTTATTAAAAGTTCTTTGCTTGACCTCTGCTTGACTATGTGACCCCCCCTGTCGTCAAAGCTGGGTCCTCCCTTGTGCTACACAGAGCAGGCTACTCTGGGCAGCGCTGGTTTTCAGTAACCCTGTAATCATTCTTAGTTAGTTTTTTTAATTGGATTATTCATTGGAGAGTCATTCGAAAATAATTTAAATTTTTAACAAAAAATAAACCGACTTCAAACTAAATAATCGTTCAAATTGGTTCTTAATCGGCGGAGATATTGCGTTTAAAAAAGTTCATCCCCAATTTTCTTCAATTTCTCATGAAACCACCCTTTTGGTAATACCTCGAACTTATTTTATCTACAACTACTAGACATTGGGAAAAATGCGATAACGCAGCACTGTCACGCACGGCCATCTTGTGGAATCAGCTTCCTCAGCGTTCCCGAACACGTACGACATAGGAACCTTCAAAAGAAGAGCGTATAAGTGGCGTCACGAATCTTTAGCGCTGAACGAAACCTGCGCAGAAGTCAAAAATAAGGTATCGAGGGGACGGCGCGACGCGCGGGGCGCGTGATCGTCGGGTGCGCGAGCGTTGATTGGTTCCCCAGTCGTGTTGTCTTTCTCCCACCAATACGTCAATTGCGAGCGCGATTCTACCGATGCGCAGCTATTCTCGTCCAGCGCTAAACATCCGTGACGCGTCCTATAACTTTTCTTAAAAGGCCGGAAACATACTCGTGACATCACGAGTGCTCATGGGCGGCGCTGATCACTTTCCATCAGGTCGTCGCGTCTGGTCGCGCCAGTTCGTTTGCCCTCTCTTATATTAAAACAAAAGAAACTTCCATTTAACTAAGAAGAAGAAGAATATTATATATTTGACAAATGACAATGAGTTCTCTTGTTTCAGGATCGATTGGCTCAGCACGAAGGGATCTCCAGATTGCAAAATAGAGAAGTGTGATCTATCTAATTTTGACTATGTCGCGAGGCGGGCTTTTAACAATTTTAGTATTCGGTTTTAATTACAATATTAAAATAGTGTTTTATAGTCTTGACTTTTATTACCCCTTTTTTGAAGACGTATAGAGATAAAATAATTTCAACAAAAAAAAAGATATCAAACATATTTTTATCTATACTAATATTATAAAGAAGTAAAGTTTGTGTATTTGTTAAATTGTAAGGGGTAATCTCGGGATCTACTGTACCAATTTTAAAAATTCTTACACCAATAGAAAGCAACATTATTACTGAGTGTCATATGCAGGCTATATAAAAAGAGGATTGTTAACATTATGCTAAACGAAGTGGACACGGGTCCGCTAGTTTATTATATAAAATTATTTAGGTAACTATTCATAATTTAGAAGTCGGTAACAACCTGTGAAGTAACACGTATCCATCAAAAAAAGAATCATCAAAATCGATTTATAAGCGACAAAGTTAATCGCGAACATAAAAAAAGCATATACACAGTCGAATTGAGAAACCTCCTCCTTTTTTTGAAGTGGGTTAAAAATTATATAATTAAGTCGACTGTAGGTTGTCAGATAAGCTAGACAGTTTGTAGGTATATCTACTATGGAGTACGAATGACGCATGTAAAATAATTACGTTTGCCAAGATGTCAATAATGAATTACGTAAATTCTTTGATTTACTTTAGCTTTATATATCTAGTGTGTGATGACAATTGATAAATAGGTATTATCTATAAATGATTACGGAGAAAATCAGTGTTTATTTACAGCAGTAATCTATGTCAAATATTATGAAGACTAAGAATCTATGAATAGAATGAGTATTAAGTGATAAGAAAGCCAATAAAATAGTATTACGGAAGCTTCCATTTCCTAGGAATGAGTAGTATTTTTAATAAAAATAAGGCGTAGTAGATTGATATTTCCTTGAACTTTGCTTGATACGCTACCGCGTGCCTTGTTTTAAATTTACGTTTGTATGGTCTATTTAAATGTACGTTTGTAAGGCCTATTTAAATTTACCTTTGTGAGTGAGGCCTGTTTAAATTTACGTGGGTTAGAGTTTGATGTATAGGTCATAACCGATTGAGATAAGCCTATGAAATTTAGTACAATTATGTGTACCTCGCAAATCTCAATATAATATGAGCCCTTTGATACGTTTATGTGAAATAGTTTTGGATTTATTAGGGAGTCAAAACTGGGACCAAGTGGTTCGTGTAATATTTCTTTAACTTGGCTTGACACGCTACAGATGTGTTGAATAAATATTATAGTTAAAATAAATAACTAAATAAATATTTTCTGCGCCAAGCGTTCGTCAACAGTTCAGTTGTTTTATAATGAACAATTTTAGATTTATAGGTATAAAAAAAAGGTTTTTGTTGTTCCTCTTATAACAGCCACCAAAGACATCAACTATTCAGTATTCATTGTAATAAAGGTTTTGGTACATTATTCTACTAGTAAATAAAAAAGGATGTTCATTCCGTTGCCATGGAGACGAGAATAACATGGGTAAACCCTTGTATGTAAAAGTATTAAAGTATAATAAAAACTTAGATATTTATCTAGGATACTTAACAAGATGTAAAAGTTAATTCGCATAATTTGCTCTGATAAAAAATAAACATTGAAGATATGGTACACGATAATTCGTTGTGAAGAATTAAAAACAGATTTTAAACGTGACAGTTTTATCTTATTATCTATTGCGTAATATATTTGATATTTTAAATGCTAAAGGTCTGGAAACAAATAACGTCGCAATTAAAAAAAAACTAAAAAAAAAATCAGCTAACCTCATTTGCTTGCCAGTAATATATCCATACTAATATTATAAAGAAGTAAAGTTTTTGTGTCTTTGTTAAATTGTAAGGGGTAATCTCGGGATGCACAAGGGGGATTGATGGGGACTTTTGTATTCTGAACTTTCATAATTTTTAATTTTTGTAAGCTTAGTTCTATGCTGCCAAACGTAATGTTGGTTGTAGTCAAGTAATACGTTGTAATCGCTGCCCATGAACACTCGCAGAGCTTGACAGCTTTGAAGTGGGTTGCCGACCTTTTAGAAAGATGTATGCTCTCTTCTTTAACCACCCCAAGTCATAATTCATCAGAATTACCACATGGGAGAGTTTATTAAACAAGGTACGAACACGTACGTACTTTTATGCAGTACTCTTCAATTTGGTTAAAAAAAAAACACAAACTTTTAGTCTACTACTATATTTTATTATATCACTCCCAATATTACACTAAGACCTCCCACACCTTACACGCGGAGTGTTTAAGAAAAGGCACCGTTCGCGGCGGCTTCCAGAATCTAACTAACTTTTAAAATGAATAAAATAAATATGAAATTAAAAATGCAATATCAATGGAAAAATATAATAAAACAATAGAATCGCTTAGTAGGCTCTATGTCCAAGCTAGGGTTGTAACAGTACGAACGCACAAGATACGTGGTACGTGGCAAAAAGTTTCTTTTAAATCGCACTGTGGCTAACGTGGCTGTTAAGGTGTTGTGTATAGTGTAATAATGTAATAATATATTTTTATAATAAACATACCTTCTTACGGTTATAATAGCAATTAATTCGGAAAATTTCTGGGGTTAAGTTATTGGACAGAAATAAATAAATTTCTAAATAATTACTTATTAAATTAATTGACGCATCAAAAGAGTGTAGTCATACATTTACAATAAAAATTAAATTATAACAATGACTCAGAATAATTTATCATCATTCGTGTCACCATCATCTTATCTTAATGCATCGAAAATCATTATAGATTTCTTTCTGTTTTTCCCCTAATCGTTTTCAATGTAATTTTTTTGTTTTATCAAAATGCTTATTCATTAAAAAATTGTTCTCATTCAATAGTGTATTTTTTATACTAAGTTTTTTTTCAATTGGAGAAAATAAGACTATAAGCAAAATAAAAATTGGAGCATACCAATTTAATTTAATTGTTAAAGTTCACAAGAAAACAAACGAACATATTTAATTTTTTGTTCTTTTATTTTATTTAGCCTAAAGGCCATATAAGCCCCATCATAAAAAAAAAAACCCAACTAAATAAAAAAAACTTACAAATATTCACCAAAAACTTAAATATTAGCGTGGATTAATGCGTATAATAATATTTTTGGCTATATAATATTTTTGGCTGCATTTTTTTTAGATTTATGATCTTGGTGAGATGTTTTAAGTGACAGAGCTTTCAGACCATCGATCAATGGATTTTTCATTACTTATTATTTATTTTATTTTTATAAATTAATATGGACATTTTCATAACAGCACATGAACTTCGGGTCGCCAAATAAAAATCCAAATAATATGAAATATTTTTATTGCATTTATCTTAAAACAGTATTTACATACAACTTAACCTATTGTTTATAATACAATGGAATGATATCGAAGTCTGACTTAGATTTCATTTCCTACCCATACTTGGAATTATGTAAAAATATATTTTCTTTGATCACCATTTGTTTTCTATAAGAGCACTTTGATAATATACAGTATATAAACATATCATGTTATATAAAAATATAATCTTTGGTACATTTTATTTTAATTATTGTCTATAGAAACTTTATTTAAAACCCGACGATTTATTAAATATATTATAAAGTGTTGTCATACTAAGTAGCCTAGTTGAATAAAATTGGCTGTCAAACATATTTTTATATATTAACTCATATTGAATCACAAAGAAATCACTGATAATAACAAGCATCACACAGTTAATGATATAGTTAACAATTTGTATAAAAGTAGGCAAAATAGTAAATGAATTATGTTCTTAATAAGGTATTACGTAATATTCAAGCATTACGTACAAGTATTGAAAAATGTTACGGTGTGTGTTACATCTTACAATATATTTAAAGAAACCTTTAACATTTTTTTATTTTAATTAGGAAAAAGTAAATAGTAATACTTAAAAACAATTATTGTGACTATCTGTAACTTAAAATATGTTATTTAGGTACAGGAAGATGTTACTTTGTTTATTAATTTTAAATCTTCAAAGATTGTATTGCGTAATTATTTGCTTCCTATAACTAATGGGTTAATAAATCAATTTAAGAAATTAAGACATTTCAATCTAAACAGATATGTCAAAAATTGACAATTGACAGCGAACTGTCAAATTGGGTGGTAACTGGTAGTTGTAGTTAAATTTGTATGACATTTCAGTCTTCCGGCATAATTTAATAAGAGGTTAGAAATCGAAGGCTCATACTCACTACTATTAACCAACAATACATATACATATTATTAAAATATATATTGTGCTCAAAAAATACTTTAAATGCAGCATTGTTAAAAATAAATGCTTTACAACATTATCTTATGCACTACAACTTAAGTATATAGTAATGCTGTTCTGTTTTTATTAAAAAATTACTAAAGGCTAAAAATAATTTAAATTAAACGTGATTTTGTCTAGAAGTTGAAAATCAATGATCGTTTGGTTTGTTAAAAAAAACAATCTATGAAAATAAGGAGCATTTCTAATCTTAAGGGAAAATAAATCATACTACGTTAATTGCTTATCTGTATTACTAGTATAATTACCCAACTTCGTTAGCTCATAAGATTTATGTTTTTAGTTTTAATAATAATAATACATAATTTTTACTATACCATTGCTTTTTGCTCAAATGTCGCTTCTGAGAATATATTTGGATTTAATTTCAAGTCACTTTCAACATATTCTTGTATAAGTCGTATGTCGACATTATAAAACTAAAAAGAATTTTATTTTTATGGCAAGTTAATAATTTTAAAACTGTTTTGTTCTATTTAAATGTACTGTATAAACATGGTAACACTATTTTTGGTAACATTTTTTAGTTTGTTAGCTTTAACATTTAAAATAAACTTCGATATATATTATATTTTTCATCCAACAACATTATGTACTACGCACATAGGAAACCGTTCTTCAAAACAGTCTTGCATTTGTAAAACTGTCAACAAATTAAAAAAAAACTTCGAATCGTTCCATTCTAAATACAAACTAAACTTTTTCCTCACTTTGTAAAGGAACGTTGGCTTCCTCCAACTTCCTCTCTTCTCTTCTCTTTTTACTTCTCTCCTTGTGGAAGAAGAGTCGAAGGTAATAGCAGGGGAAGATGACACAGTCGCCGGCCGGTTCTTCTGCATCGATGTAGACTCCTCGCACCAGGATCGAGTTGGAGCAGTTCAGTAATATCAGCAGAACGAGACTGACGATATGGCAAGACCAGTTGCTGAGTTTTGGGGATTCTATACAAAAAAAAAATTATTATTATTTATTAAGAATTTCTGTAACAGATTTCTACAATTAGGAAGTTTTAGTTAGTGATGTTCGTATTATTCAAAGATTGTTTTTTTTTTAATTAAATATAAAAAAATAATCCAACTTACTCTACTTATGGCCAATTATAAGTGCATGCATTACTGTTGGACCTACCCAAGATTAAATTTAAAAAAGTGAAGTCAAGCTCTTTCTCCTGGTTTTTCAATTATAGCATTATTCAACATTATGTGGGATAATGCATAACATTGAATGTTTTAACTACATCTTTCTTCATTAATATATCGAGAAATCTTAAAAGTACTAAATAGTGCTTTCGCTCGATGCGCGTAATTACATGTGCAAAGCCAGAAAATTAAGAAATGTGTTTCTTTAATTTGACAATGATGGAAATGTCACACTATGCTCTGTAATTGAAAAGTAGTCTATGGTCACTAATACGAGCATAGTAATACATGCAAAATTCTTACCAGGATAAAAGTATATATCCAGAAGTCCCCAAATTCCTCTCCAAACGTTGACGGTGGCCAGGAAAGATACCAGGTGGTAGAGATCTACTAACAGAAGTCTTCCAGCTCCTTGAAGCTTGGAGGCCGCCCAGCGCATGGGCAGCTGCAGCGAAAACGTCGTCACTACCAGCGCGTAACCTACTATCTGTGACAAAAGAGAAAATGTTGAAAAACGTATAACTTGTAATATTAATTAGAACTCTAATAACTGTAAATATAGTAATCCTACTACTGCTAGATTCTTTGGCAATCTCACTTTTTAGTTTTAAATGCACGATATAAGTGTAGAGGAATCTAAACCCCCAAACTATATCCGTGTATTTCAGCCTAGAAAGCAGCCTAGTAGAATGAGCTCAATAAGAATTTGGAAGATTACCTTACGATGGTTATTCTAAAAAAAAATATTAATTTACGATATAAAATCCATTGTTTAAATTCTAAAAGCATTGCTAAATTACATGTTTCTACAATAAAGAATATTATTTTATTATCTACGTATTAGATAGTATAGAAACAAAGTCGCTTGCTTCTGACTGTCCCTGTGTATCCTAAAATCTTTAAAATTTCGCAATCGATTTTCATGTGAATTTTTCTATCAGAAAGAGTGATTCAAATGGAAGGCTTCTATGTTTCATACATGCTTAATTTGCGCGCGAATAATTGAAAAAAAAAATGGGTCTTAAGAATCAATCTGTACCATAAAGTGTGCATGTTGTATGTTTTTAAAACATCTAGTATCAACAACGATAACATTGCATTTTATTTATATAAAATAAAATAAACACAACGTTACACATCAAAAGAAACAAACAAACAAAGTATCTACCTAATAAAACGAGAAACCGGCGCCTTCTTTAATCCTCCACAAACTAAATTATCTATATTTGAATATACATACGGATCAAGTCAAGCCAGCTATAAACTTAAACTTTAATAATTACAATTATTTGTAGACGTCTATTTGATTAGCTGTGGAAACACCCGAAAGATATGATCATATGAGTTCACATTTATTTATAGATATAATGTTTTATAATCATCACTAACTAGTAACTACACAATTCAAAAGGGATTTCTTTCGAAAATTCTATTAAGATTACTGTTCAATGTTCGTCTCAAGAAACTCTTTCAACCGAAACTTTTACAAATTAACATTTTAATAAAATAAAATCTCTCTCAGAGTAACATAATATTTTTATCATTTCCTTTTTATATAAATGTATTATGTCACATGACACTAATTATCATCATTTACGATATTTGTATTTAAATATTAATAAACTTAAACTGGATGTCGTGGAAACGAAGATTCTAATTCAATATTATTAAGTACCTCGTCTCGAAGACGAATCTCATTATAGAATGTACGAGAATTCTTGAAAGTTAGTTAAAACACGTATGTTTATATTTTTTGTACCATTATTGAACTATAAATGAATATGTTGAAGACAAATGTCACTGAAACATGTTTAACGTTCGTAGGCTATGTAGGAATATTGTAATATTTTTTCTTGATATGCAATTTAATTACTTTCTATTACACCTTTTCATTTTATTCAGATTATTATAATACCACACGAAAAGTATGTTTAAAAGTGCTTTGACCTTAAAAATATTC
Organism: Eurema hecabe; assembly: GCA_026213755.1. Lineage (NCBI taxonomy): Eukaryota > Metazoa > Arthropoda > Insecta > Lepidoptera > Pieridae > Terias > Terias hecabe. The sequence goes on along the minus strand of JADANM010003811.1, from coordinate 7,932,274 downwards.
GAATTATCTACCAGGAAGTGAAAAAGTTATCGAAAAATCAATAGATCAAATCGTAATTATCACTATCTATACAAATACCTACCAAAAGTCTACATTAAGGTGAATTCCCTCACAGTGTTATTAATAGGTACATAGTATATTATAATCGTATTAATCAATTCTAATTATAATTTGTCATTCCAAAATCCTTATCACATGCAACTGCAGTAGTTAATTAAAAATAATCCCGTCTGATAAGTGATTAAAATGTATGGTTGCAAATATTTTAAGAATATCATCTTTGACTCGATTGTAAAAAAATATTATACTGTCATACAAATAGTATACCTAATGGTTATATTAAAAAAATGAGGGTTCGTTAACTTCTGTCTATTTTTAATATTGTTTAATGCCTCTTTTTACCCGACTGCGCGTCGCAAAGGAGGGTAATGTCATTAAAATCCAACTCCAGTATAATTGGAGAATAGAATAGCTTTGTGAGCCATAGATTTAGTGGGCTCCGACTGTCTAAGTTTCTATAGACTTATTTTTTATTTTCTTGATAGTTATTCTTCATAGTTTCAGATTGCAGTACTTGTTTTTGTCTTTTCAGTTTTTTTTTAAATTATATCGTCATTTTTTCAATCAACAACAGATAAATATTCGAACCCGTAAACAACAGAACAGCATCAATATTGCCAGGCTTAAAATAGACCTCCAACGGTCAAGCTTGGTTAAATGTTTGACTCAAAATAAGAGAATTATCTAATTGTGTTCACGGAAATGAGAAAATGAGGTAAAATGAGCGGTTACAGCCGGTTCCATGTTCAGCCCACGTGGAAATTTCAATGTCACTGCTGAGGACTGCTGACAGTTTATAGCAAAGATTAGATATGACTAGCTGTTGCCCGCGACTCCGTCAGTGTGGACTTTCATATAAACTTTGACCCCCCCTTCCCCCCTTATAACCCTTTTTCTAGTTAAAAAGTAGCCTATGTTTCATCTCAGGCTCTAGACCATATGTGTACCAAATTTCATTACAATCGGTTCAGGGGTTTGGCCGTGAAAGCGGAAAATTATAAAAAGTTTCTACGCCTCGCACAACCTTTTGGGGGTTGATTAAAAAAAATAGCCTATGTCCTTCCCCGGGCTTTAGACTATCTTTGTACCAAATTTCGTTCTAATCGGTTCAGTAGTTTTAGCGTCATGGAAAGACAGACAGATAGACAGAGTTACTTTCGCATTTATAATGTTAGTATGGATAAGAATAGGTCATGTTGAGGATCAAGTTTCAATGCTAATTGGAATGATGGCAAGGTCAGATTGAGCGGGAACTCCCTTTAATTCGTTAATCAATATAAGCCGATGATTGTCTGTATTAAATGCATTTTAATTATAGATAATATCCGCGACGGAATTCAAATCTGGTAAGTCCCTTTTCATATTATACTTGAAAAGGTAGCTTGTTGTTATTACTTGATCTTTTGCATTTTTTATCAATATACACAAAATTAAGACACAATATTTTTTATAAATCTTTTAAATAGAGAAAAATATATTTTTGTGTCTTTACTCTCGAAATTCGCTTTACTTGTCTATCTTTACTAAAGCATCCAGATTATAAAACTTACGTAAGTACTTCATCATACCGTAAATCAATTAGATTAGATAGTTACGCATTTTTTAGTTAATCGCTTATTTAAATACTTAAGGAGATACATTAATTTGAAAAGTGGCATGACGTCACTACTATACACATATTCTACTAAGGAGTGTAATTAGCTCGTAACTTTAATGTGCAATTTCTAAATAGTCTTTTATTATTTTAACAAGGCAAAAATACAGGTGTTATAATTTTTATTAGCTAAGAGATGTCCTATACATATACACTCTGAGTTATAAATAACAAAATATCTTCCAATCAATTTTCCTCATATATTATTTCTGCGCCACTCAAATCCTATGTAAAGCGTATCCACTATCTAGTGAGGGCCACGCTCAGAGGAAACGCCAATTGCGATCTAAGTGGTCACTGACTCAGCGAACATGACCCATATGCGGAAAACATACCTACACTGCTAGGACTCGCATTCTTAATTATATTAGAAGGCTGGATTAGTTTGACGTTTTTGTACACCAAAATTGATTCTTTGATTGTCATTTGTCAGTCATCATTGATTGTCACGTATCATTTGACAGTTGTTGGATTGACACTTTCTTCCAGAGATTAAAGAGTCTCGATCTGAAGATTTTCTATCTTAGATCTTTGTTCGTGTTATGCTTTAAAATATCAAAATGTATCATAACACCTTTTGCTAAATATTTTATCAAGGCAATTGCAAGATTTTTAAATCTAGTTCTAATTGAACAATCCTTTTTAATGCAGTTTTATGATTCGCTTAGGATTCATGGTCATTAAATAAACAAGTGACCTTACTATATGCTTATTAATTATATTGAATATTCAGTTAAAAATCGATCTCGAAATTGTATTTTTACTTATATTTTTTTAGCAATTATTTTTATGGTTACATTGCGTTTTCATAAGTTAAGGTTTTCGTTCATTAATCAAGATACAAATTATAAGGGGAAAATGTATTTGTTGATTTTTTCTCTACAGAACGGTATCCTGTGTAAATTGGAAAGATGAAAAAGACTATTAGAAGTATTAGAGACCCTTAAAAGTATTATATATCAGTTAAATATTAAACTACAAATTTCATAATTTTTCAGAAAAAATGTAGGGAAATCGTACAATACAATACGAGTATAATAAAAACCAAGCGATCAATTTTAAAACATTGCTTATTTTGAAGCTATGATAAGAAGATAATGTTGGATAAAAAAACGAAAAATCATCTTTAAAAGACAATTTATCTGAGTCATAAATAAATAATGTTATCGATGTTATGTCTGGTTGATACATTTCACAGAAAACTATATTATATGTCATCCTTATAGCAATTTAACTTTAACCCGCGATTCTATTAAAAAAAAATTATATCCTTATTGTTGTCGGGTATGTATGAGTTACGAGTATGACACTCCCTAATAATGAAGCCCCATTTATTAATTAAGGTATTTGAAAAATTGTCACGAAGCATCTAGGCATTAGGTACCACAATTAATACGACAAATAGTTAAAATATAATAATTAATTAATTATAATATAAACTTAAAATTAATATAGTCTTAATAATATAGTCAAGTTTCTCCCTAACTATATATATTTCGATATTGATTAAATAATTAATAATTGATAATGTTAAAGGAGCTAATCTTCAACTACGCAAGGAAGCGTTCTGTGAAAGCTGTACAAAAGCGAATTTTGTAATGTTTATCCTTAAACGTTTTTATATTTTTATTTTCTAGATACTTAAAAATAAGACCAGAGTTACAATCTTTCGAAATATGGCTGGCAGCTGCCAGGGTTGCGATCTTCACCGAATACAGCTACTGTTGTATGAAATTACTCACAAGGGAAGTCCAGCAGGATTTAGCCGGGTTGTCCGGGAACAAGAAGATGTCCAGCAGCGCCCAGGAGCCCCTCCACACGAACACCACCAGGGAACCCACCACGCTCACCGAGAACACGCAGTCTAATATGTATAACGCCGTTTCTCTGCTACTCTGTAACAAAAATATATGGTTACCTCGAGTGTTTGGTTTGCCTCATTGGGTTGCCCAATTGCCTGAAATGAGGTTGTCTTTTGGACATTTAGTTTAGTCTTTTATTTTTAGCCTTATTAAAAAAGCACGAGGTTTCACAATTCGACCCTATAGATGCTTTTTTATCTTTTTATATGTTTTATTTTTAGATGAATTACAAAATAATAAAAATTCTTGTTAGCTATTATTTAAAGCCATTCTATTTCAAGGATGCACACTTAACGCATTTGTTAATTTTAAGCCTTAATTATTATAAGAAGATTTGATTAAAATGTATGAATCGTCTTTATATAACGTATTAAGAATGTAAAAAATTTTGGGGTTGTTTATATTTTTTTATATACAGAAAAATGGAACAAGCAAGCCAACTGATAGAAAGTGGTCATCACTATTCACTGCCCATAAACACTTATAGAGCCGAATTGTTTCTTCATAAAATGTTGCCCATGGCCAGTTGCAATATATAATTTACTTTTAAAGAATAAATAAGATGTTTTTGTGACAAATGTGTGTGCCGGAAACATAAAATTATCTGTCATCGCGTTTGACATTTAACAATCATAAATAAAAGAAGCAGAAAATCTTAAAGCAAAGAAGAATTTCCTTTTATCTTTGACTGTTGATAACAATTGTCGGTACGTTTTGATATCCTAGAAATTCGCGTATGAATAATAGTTTTTTTAAGTATAAAGATAATTTTTATTTACATGTATCAACTGCTTCTGTGAACGAACGCGTAGAGGATATCAATAAGTTTTTTTTTATCTTTCGCTAGAAAAAACTGCTTTTGGTTCGCGCGTTGGAATAAGTAGTCATTGACATTGCAAATACCTCTTTATATAATAGTTTTGATATGTTTAAAATTGTATAAACAGTTACTTTTCGCATACATATTTTTATATCATAATATCGCATAATAAATAAATAATATAGCCTATTCAGGAAGATCGAATCAATTGACAGTTGCTGAAGTTTTTATTATTAATGCATTATTTTCTTGTATATCCACCATATTTTTAACTTTGACGAATCAGATTTAATTATATATATAAACACTACTTCAAGATTCTTTGACTGATATTTATATTGTGGGCGCTAATGTTACTCTATTTTATTATTACAAGCTTTAATTTAGTTTCACCTGTCCGAGATCTGTTTGTTTGTTTTTAAAGCTAGTTTTACAAATATGATGATAAAATGTTAACCATTTTCTTTTTTTGGCGGGCAACAAAGCGAGGCGCGTTTAGTGAAATTTATAATACACTAGCGACCCACGCCAGCTTCGTTCGTATATGTAATGCATGTATATAATATCATATTATGAAACGTTCGCTTGAATCACTATCAAAAACCGCACGAGAATCGATTGCATAGTTTCAAAGATTAAAACATACATATGTAGGGATAGAGAAAGCGAACACGACAAAGAAAGACGAAATTTTTTTATAATATGTAGTGATATTATTTATTTGGATGATTATAATCTTTGTAGGCATTGAGAGAGTTATCGGATATCGATAAAAATGTTTCCTTATTGTTAGAACAGATGTGAAAGATATCTCGACAGAGATAATGAGGTAACTATCATACGAATATGTTAGTACATATAAACTTAGTAAAACCTTAGTAGGTTTTGTGACCAATAGTGATACATTGGTTTTTCAAGTATTAACATGGTGTCAAACGATTAAATTAGTTTGTATGTTTGCATTATGAGAATCTACTCAGAAACTACTGGAATATTAAATGTACATAGACAGGTAGATATTAAATATTACGTAAGCAAAACCGCCGAGCGCTGCTAGTTCAAAACTAATAACTTTAAAAACATATAATGAAAGAGGTCGAATAAAATGGAAAATATATTTTAAGGACTTGACGTAGTATTTTGTGAGTAAAATATTTCTAATTACGAAATTTAACAGTAATTTAGAAGTAACGTAAAAAACCAGTAGTGTTGGCGCGTGTTTTTAAACAAAACTAATTAGTAAACATTAGCAGATAATATTCCATATCATTTAACATTAAAACCTGAAGAAACAATGAAATGTTTATATAACAAACTGTGACGTAAGATCGTATGATAAAGAAACGTGTTAACTTTAAATAAATAAATATTGAGAGTCTATTTCCTTCTGTTTCTTAAAATACGTAGCGATCGTTTTCATTGTATATCATTACATAGTATAAAACAGACTCGCTTTCTTTTGTCTGTCCCTATGTATGCTTAAATCTTTGAAACTACCCTACCGGTTCTCATGCTCTTATTTCATAAGATATGGCATACAAGAGTAAGATTTATATGTATAATATATTAAGAAGCGTTAGTCAAAGATACATTAATAATTAATTGGTTTAAAACTATTCATCGAAATGACAACACGGATTAAAGTAAACTATCAATATTTTTTTACAAAAGAAATATATTATAAGCTTATGCATTAATGATAGGTATGTTATTTTTATTACATCTGAAAAATTATATCAATCACGCTGTTAAATAAAATACCTACTTTGATTTTGCGCAACCGTTTTTGGAATTTATTTCAACATGCATTTATAAAATTTCAAATTTAATTTTTATTTGAAATATTAAAAATAAACTAGTTCTTCCTTGCAGTGCAACCTGCGCTTACCTAATTAGGGATAAAAAATCGTGTATGTTCCGGCAATAAAACACCGTGTAGCATATTTCTCAATGCTAACTCCATACCAAATATTATTTATATCGCTCCATCCGTTTAGACATGAAAAAATAACGAGCACGCTCACACACTTAAAAACTTTCTCCTTTACATTTAGTGTAGATTAAATCCGTAAATTTTTAGTGTATGTGTAGATGTAATTATCACTAAACGCGTTCGCACGTAGGCTATCGATAAGTCATCAGCTACGCGCCTCCGCTACGTGCTACGAGCGTGAAGTGAAGCCACACCACGCCTTGAGCTAACCTATGCAATTATATAATACGTATAACTCATAACTGATTATCATGTATCAGTTATTTCTAACACAAACTGCATTTGTTTATCACGAAATGCATTTTCAGTTAGTATTTAATTACATACCGTTCTGTAATACGTAGACGATTCGCAGTACGCCTCCTCGTCGTCAATATACACGCTGAAAGGAGCCGATTCCAAGTTCCGTAACCCTTTCAAACAAATCAGCGCTATTATCGACGACACAGTCGTAAACGCTGTCTTCGCCGTGTCGTGTTCAGTTATATCCAGAATTTTCCACACACCTCGACACGCGGCGATGTTCAGAAAACCAGCTACGTACGTATAAAATCTCGTGACCATGAAATACTTCACTCTCCCCAGTTCAGGTGTCATCCATTCGCACAGCGAGTTCTGAAATACGCACAAAACTAATCCAAAAACGAGGCCGATTGCGGTTGTAAGGACGGCACTCAAGAGCGGGTTCTCCGGATATATATAAATGTCCATTAGGTTCCATGTCACTTGCCAATAGATAATACTTAGCGGTCCCGCAATTAACGTCGTGAATAAAATATCGGCGAGCTCCAATGCGGCCGAGAGTTGCTCTTTAATGAGCGCGGTGTTGCAGAAAATGCTGCCACGCATATCGCTCACAAGACTCAACTGCTCTTCGAAAGATTCACTCTACTATCACTGCATGTAGAATTATTTGACGATAATTTGTTCTGATAATCTGTGTATCGAGTATGAGTAAGTCAGGGCGCACGCAAGCAGGTCGGGGAGTCGTCCGCACATCCCGTAACGTTTGCAGCCAATTTTCGGTCCGGTCGGCCGCGCTGTTTCTTAAATAGGACCGCCATAAAAACTGTGTTTGCTAAGAAAGCCTTGCTAACTCCAGGGCTTAGGTATCGTTGACGTCACGGTACCTACGAGAAAAGGCTGATACAGACAGCTATATTTACTTAATGTCGGCTCTTTATTTTCCCGACAGTAATGTGGTCAGAGCAGTGCGTCGCGAAACTCTTGTGCTTGCGTTATATACGGCCGTAAACTTGATGGGAATCCCCAAAGGCTTACAAATTTTGTAATTAAATTGATTTTGGAGATATGAATTTAATCAAATCCGCTTTTGATATAGGTTAATACCAAGAACAAATTTCTGTTGAGGATAAGGCCGCCGCTGAATACGCTTTTCAATTTAAATCGAAATTGCTTGCTATTTTCAACTTCATAAATTGATAAATTAACCCCTTTATCGTCTTTTTCACCTTATTGAAATATATGCTTATTGCTTTTGTAATGCAATGCAATTGCCGTACCCAATAATTCAATGCCTTGTTATTTAGATACATCTATAGCGAGGGCGCGGGCGACTACGCGGCTTACGCTGTTTAAAAGAAATTGTCTGCAAACTGACATTCATTACCAGTCGTTAAAATATCCCTTTAATACTGCCATACTAAACCTTTTAAACTGTACAATTTCTAACATAGGCACGACAGTGAATTCAAATCTTTCTGTAAGTATTAAATTGACTTTAAAACTATACATAGGTATATAAATAAAAATGTAGTTTTGTGTGAGTGTTAGTTCGTGATTATAGATATGTTATTGATAGCTCCACCACGCGGTATTTACTGCGTAGTTTCCGTTTTCGTTTCCATTCGATAAAAAGTATCAACTGTTTAATTTACCTGCATACCAATTTCCAAATCTATTTAGAAAATTTTACGTAAATGGACAAACGTCTTCACAAATTTTCTTATTTATTATAGACTAGCTGACCCGTGCCTACTTCGTTGGGCATAATGTTAATCCTTTTCGGTTTTCTATATAGCCTATGACACTCATCAATAATGTGGCTTTCTATTGGTGAAAGAATTTTTAAAATCGGTTCAGTAGATCCCAAAATTACCCCTTACAATTAACCAAACACACAAACTTTACTTCTTTATAATATTAGTGTAGACTAATATAGATAATATTAGTAAGGATTTAATACAAGTATCTATTAAGATTAAAGAATGACATTTTCAAAATACTTGCGCTAGATACAACATGTGAAGTAGGAAATGAGTTTACGTGCTTGAAATAGAATTTAATAAATATTTGCTTTGCACTTATCGAGCGTATTGACAAATTGTAATGTTCATGTATATTATTTTATGCGTAATTAAAACGCAATAGAATAGAATTTATTGCGTTTACTTAGTTAATAAAACGTTTCAAAAATTATTTAATTCAATTATTAATTTTATAATATGAAAAAAGAATTATAAATAATACGATTTTTAATCTGTCATATTAAATGTCACTTTTGACGTTACTTAGAAATACTAAAAGAAAACGTGTTTGTCGAATGTCGATGTTTGGCTGTGGTATTGAAAGCACGTGTTGGTACAATTTTTTGATAAGATAATTTTAAATTAATTATGGAAAACAAAATTATACTAAATCTTAACTTAGTGGTTCAAATCCAAACTTATTTCTCCTATTTCTATTTTTTTTTTTATATAATGTGAGTTATAAAAGTGATCAGCGCCGCCCATGAGCACTCGTGATGTCACGAGTGTGTTGCCGGCCTCTATGAGCGATACCCCTTTTTCCGAATAATACTGTGTTTTATTTAGTATTGTTATTAATATGTTTAAAAGATTCTCGTTTATTAATGCTTTAAACGCTTCTATAAATCATGACATTACCAAAAATATATAACCCGTCGAAAATATAAATAATTAAAATTAAAAAAACTACATTCAAATCTCTGCTACTGTTGAGTGCCCTAAACGGAAGTGACGTTCAATTATTAAATAGCCGCGAATTTACCTTCATGTGGGAGGGAGACAAAAAGATAATAAGTAAACAAATAAATTTGCTTAGTATAAAGTATTTTCGTTTAGAACTTATAACATAATTTATTATTACATAACTAACTGTTGCCCGCGACTCCATCCGCGTCGACTTTGATATAAACTTTGACCCTCCTTCCCCCATTATAACCCTTTTTTTCAGTTAAAAAAGTATAGCTATAAAACCCATGTTTTATCTCAGGCTCTAGACCATCTGTGTACCAAATTTCGTTCTAATCGGTTCAGTAGTTTTAGCGTGATGAACGGACAGACGGACAGAGTTACTTTCGTATTTTTAATATTAGTATGGAAGTATGGATTATATTTTTTAATAAACTAACCAGTGTACTATCTACGAATGTCTTATCTTAAAGCTATATTAAAAAAAAGGCTAAGAGTGAATCGAATGTTAAAGCTCGATATTCTTCTCTTCGAAATTCTGTGACGATTATAATTTAATTATCTATTGCCATCAAAACAAAGCGACAACAAGCAAAAAAATTAGGTATGATTTATACTTATAATGTTTTTTACCGACTCCAAAAAAAAGGAGGTTACTCAATTCGACCGTATACGAGTATATGCTTTTTAACCGACTTCAAAAAAGGAGGAGGTTCTCAATTCGTCTGTATGTATAACATTTTTTTTTATGTATGTTCACCGATAACTTCGTCGTTTATGAACTGATTTTGATTTCATGGACCTTTTTCTTGTTTGTAAGGTGATACTTCTGAAGTGGTCCCATTTTAAGGATAACAGGGTCTGATGATTGGAAACCAGAGAAATCGAGGAGAACTTTCGTAAATTGTTTGGACGACAAGTGCGTTTATAAGTTTTTCAACGAGTATTTTATGTAAACACTACAATTTCAGTAGTCTAGAGTCGTAGAAGTCGGTACCATGAAAAAAAAAAATACTGTCTGTTTGGTTAAATCGGTACCAACTTCAAAATTATGAAATAACTATTATATCATTTCTATACACTAAATGAAAATACATATGGCTTTGTCCGAAGCAATTTTATTTTTTGCTTTTTAGTTTGAAGTCGGTCGGCTTATAAATTTAAAAAAAAATGTTTTTTTATTAATTGTTATTACAGCGGCAATATAATACATTACCTGTAATAATTTGACTAACTGACTACAACGGTTCATTAATTGTTGTTGTTTTTTAGTCTTAATATTGTCACACAAAAATGATAGATTTAATCATTAATCATCATCAATGAATTCATTAAATTTAAACTATTTATAACGTCACTAACTCGCTAACTTTAATATTATATTTTTAATATTATTGTAGTACTAAATAAATAAATAAATAAATATTTTCAGGACATTTTTAAACAGCGCCATCTAGTTCCAAGCTAAGCCGAAGCTTGTGTTATGGCAACTAGATAACGGAATAAATTACATATACATACTTTTCTTTTGTAAATATATTACATACATACAATACTAGCTGTGTCCCGTATAAATCGTATTTTTCGCAGTAAAACGTAGTATGTGTGTTAAATATCCAAACTATTTTTTTATTAAAATCGCACCAGCTATTTAGACGTGAAAAAATAAAAAACAGACACATACACAAACTTTCGCCTTTATAATTTCAGTGTCGATTAAATCATTAATTTACGTATCACTGTATGCCATTCTAAATGACAAATGTCATTAATTTATGCGAATCTAAATGAATCATTAATATTAATAGTTATGGGTGGGACATGTGACGAAATTGGCTTTCAATAATAATAAATTTAATTAATAGTTTCCGTTTCTGAAATTGTTTATTTAATTTGTTTATCTACAAAACGATAATTGTTGGTTGATACTGTATTTTATACAGGATGTTAAGAGACTTATCTTCAAGTCTGAAAGGCTCAGACAGACAGGCTCTCTTCCCAAAAACATATCCAAATAAAACAAAATAAAAAAAAAATCTATATGTAACAAAACATCCTGATTTAAGTTGTAAAAATTATTTTTGTAGTGCAAAATTGACCGAAATTTAAGGGAACTCTTGAATGCTGGCAACACCTGTAGTTCGTAGACCCCTATTTTCGCTATCAGCTGATTAATAACTTAGAGAGAATTCTTTCTCTCTCTGTCTCTCTCGAATGTTAAAGATATAGTTACAAGGAAGACGGACATAATAAGGACCTACTGCCAGCGTATGTTAATAAGTTCATAGGTGGAACACTAGTTTCCCTAGGAATAGGTGTGACCCGCGATCATACTCGTATAAAATTCGTTAAAATATACCTAAAGCCCATGATTCTAACAGATTAAACTTACTTTCAAAATCGGTTTATTAAAAGCAGATATTTTAATCTTTCCTGTTTATTATAATTTTTAATATATTTTAATACTTGATAATTTTGTTTGATAGTACAATATTATAATATGTACGAAGTCCATTTGTGATCTTTTAAACTAAGCAGAAGAAATCGAAATAAATAAGATTTTGTTATTAAATTTAAGAATAAAAGATTACTCAACATTATTATTTCTTATATTACCAATTTTAAATAAAATAACTACCCTAACAAATTTACTTGCCAAACGTAAATAATATTTAATTAAATTTAAAGATTAATAAATTAATAATTGATGAACGCATCTCATTAAAATTTAGAACATAGTTCTTTTGTTGTCCACAAGACATACAAAGACATATTATTGCATTACTAACTGTCACATTATTTTAACAACATAATATAATAATCGGAGTTTTGTTTCACTTATCTATACTAATACATATTATAAAGAAGTGAAGTTTGTGTGTTTGTTAAATTGTAAGGGGTAATCTCGGGATCTACTGAAGCGATTTTAATTCTTTCACCAATAGAAAGCCACATTATTGCTGAGTGTCATAGGCTATATAAAAAACGGACAATCAAAAAGGATTATTAACATTATGCCTAACGAAGTAGGCACGGGTCAGCTAGTATGGTATACGCAATTTCTACCACATTTTAAACGCAGTTAATGTACAATAAGTGATTTGGTATAAGCATAATATTATGTTTTTTATATTAAATGTGCTAAAAGATTGCTTTCAGTCGACACTACTCGAAAACCCTATTTCGTAGACTTGTTTAAAAGTATATTTTTTACGTGAAAATCCTCTCGAAATATTATTAATATGGCAACACTGTAATTAAATTGAATAAAACGTAAGGCTCAAAGGGAGTCGTATCGAGAGCCGAAAAACATTAAAAAAAGGTAAAAGCTATGGAATAATGGACCGAATAGTTTTTCAAATTTAGAATACCTACCAGTTTTTACTATAATATAGTAAAAATCTATATTATAGATTTTTGTTTTTTTTTATTCGTTGAACTATAGAAGGATCGTCTTTTTATATGCGTAGGTAATGTTATCGTATTAAAACTTAAAAATGTCTTGTAATTATATTATATTAGCAAAGTATCATTAATAGATAATTGCCGGCGTGATTTCATTTATTATGAGAATCATAAATTTGATTAAAGAAAAGTACTTTCGGTTGGTATTATAAAGAAATTATATTATGAAGTCTAAGTTTTATTTTCACGTATGTAAATGTATGTATTGTAAAAAGTTAATATGGTGAAAGATTTTATTTTTATAGACATTATAATAAGATTATATACGTCACTAGTACTAAAAAAATATTGCATCGTAAAAAAGTTAAACCTACATCATATTTGACAATGCTAATGTACATACATAGGTTTACAATATTGACATATTTTTATTATGGAAAATACCTACAGAGATAAAACTAATAGTTTTATTATGTGTAAATACTAAATACTGTTAACATTAAAATTACTGTATACTGATGAATCTTTTAATTACATCATAAACTATTATATAATTTAACATGTTTTTTGACACTACGTAAATCTGGCAACTTAGAAAAAAAAAAATAAAAAACTAAACGTCAAATCAGGGTACCTACAGTTTTGGCGCGAAAGTCGGTCCCTATCTGTTATTTACAAACACATACGTGCGAATGTTATCGTTTATTCAATCGTAGCAACTCGTATATAATGGCTCCAATAGGATAATTTCTCGTTGGATAACGTCCTTACAATACAAATAATCTATACACGTTTTGAGTTAAATTTAAACTGTTATTTGTATGTGTATGAAGTAGTTAAGGATGTTCGAAAAATGATGTCAGATTAGATATTTAGGATAGATTAATCTAATTCCTCCAGATTTTTATTAATCTTATTAAAATTAAATCTTGGGTGAATATAGTTTTCGGGAAAGAAACAAATTATTCAGAATACAGTCCTCGTCGAACTCTTAATCATAATCAACGTCTATACGAGATAATTATCGTCCCGTGAATGAGATTATCGTTCGATCGACCTATTTATAACTATCGTCTACGCTTTTAATTCATAGTTCATACCAACCGTTCGGAACATGGTGGGCACATCGAAGTAGTCTTTGGGTGAGTCCACGGCGATCGCGAACGGCGCCGCGATGATGTTCCTGAGCGTGCGTAGGGCGGCTAAAGACAACGTCGCCGCCGCCGTCGTCGACATGAGCGTCTTGGCGCTGTCTCCCGTGCACTCGTTGAGCAGGTTCCACACGCCCCGCCACGCGCCCACGCACGCCACCCCCGCCACGCAAGTGTACAACCTCGACAGCACATAGTACGTGAGCCGCCCTCTGTCCGGCCTCAGCCGCTTACCCAGCTGCGTCTGCAGCACGCAAAACAGAAAGCCACAGCACAGACCGAAGAGCGAGCAGGACGCGGCGCTCGCCACCGGGTCGTCCGTCAGCACGTACAAGTCCATGAGCGACCACGTCGCCTTCCAGTAGGTGACGACGGCGGGCGCCACGACCGCGCTCGCGAACAGCTCGTCCGCGCATTCCAGCAGCGCGCCGTGCGCCTTCGAGCCGCTCGCGAGAGTATCGGCTAGCCCGGCCGTGCTTCCACGCATGGTGAGCGAGTTGAACGAGTGCGCCCAGCCACGAGTCCCGACCGACTACAGATTACTTCTATATAATTGTATTATCGTCGTCCCTCGCGTGACGTACTCGTATGTTCGCTAGGAGCGCTCCCGCCCGCCTCGAGCGCACTTTCTCCTTCTCTTGTCGACTGTCGCTCGCTGATAACGTTCAGCCACCCTTACGGGAGTCCGTGAGCGGTTTGAACCGGGTTTTATCATTGACGCTCGAAGAAGTGGATTCTCGGCGTCATAAGCGTTTATTGTACCGTGAGTAAATATTGAAGGTCGGAATTTTCCGTGTTAATCTTAATATGTGGTTGTAGTATTATACAATGTGCGTTGTTTAATAGGTTGGTAGTTTGTAGAGCAAACTAGCTTATCATAACGGAGTCTAGTATTGAACTTCCGTATTCGGGACAATGGAATTTATTAACGAATATTGTTGATATCTCAATAACGACTTTGTACCTTTCCTATGATGCGTAAAGACAAACAAATTAGGGCTTAAATAAGCATTGTATTTGTTGTATTAGATATGGTAGTGAAATATAATCAAATATGATGGAAAATTAAATGGAGTTAAATGGACAAGGAAGGCATAACTAACTTATATGACATCTTCCTCGTGATTCCTCTGGACTTCTAAAGGCCAACTATAAATAGATGTAACTTCCAATAGGCTTATTGATAAGAATTTAACGCTTAGATGATTTAATCTGCTCTTTGTTGCCCCGCCGATTGTCATTCAATACATACATGTATTGAATGACATCACATGCAATAATTTAGTGATGTTTGGACAATGAATTACCTGGTGGTAAAGCGATATTCCAGGTACGTCGTCTTAGAATCATTTTAAGAAATCGCTGTAAGCAAATGTACGTTAGAAAATATGTTGAAATATGCGTGTGTCGTTTGTTCATATAAAGGTTTAGTTTTTTAGTGAAAACCCTTAAGTATTTTACGTATTTATATATAAAACTCTTTAAACTCGTTGGAAATGCCGTTAAGCCGACGTAAACCACCGCACGGCAAACTCACGTTTCTCTGACATATTGTATGAGTATATTAATAGCAAAAGAAGGCTTCAATCAAGTTATATCTATATATTAATCATGCAATACACAAGACAATATCAAACCAACTATATAAGAGTGACTTTCTCTCTTAATTACTGCGAAGAAGGAACTGATGAATGAAAACCTGCACGTAAAAAGCCGTTAAACAATATTTCATCAAGACCAAGTGATGATTAGAAAATAATGTGAGTTTTTAATTATTGATTGCAATGTTAAACTCCTTAGAGTCCAATATCCTAGTCTTACAATGTAACGATGCAATTTTAAATACTCTTTTTTATTGCTTTCAGAAAGTCTTTGTCAAAAAATCGTATTTTAGGAGTCCCGATTATTCCTTTTTTCTTTATAGTGCAACTATCATTTAAAATATCTATAATATATCTTGTTAAATAGTTAACTAAATAAAGCCTTCTTGTATTTAAAGTACTAGGAAGTCATGACGACTAAGGAGGTTTATTAAAACTCACCATACGAAACCGTGTCGAGAATATGTAAGTAGCTTCCTTGCCATCCGTTACTACGAAATAGGGAGGAGCTAAGATGTTCCGCGCTGAACGAAGCACGGCTATCAACACGTAGAATGTTAACGTGTAGGCGGCTATTACCACGGGTCTGAAATAAGAGGATTTACCTTTGGTGGGTGATTAAAGCTACTTCAATTGACAGGTCAGTTCAGACTCCTATCACTTGTATTTCAAACACTTTAGTTCCACAGTCCGTTATACATAACTAAATAAATTAAAAAAATTTCTCATTTTGTCGAAACCCAGGGCGGAGCCAGCTTTGGCGCCAGAAGGGGGTCACAGTGGTAGTCAGCTCAAGAAGGTCATGGGCCATAGATCCACCGTTGGTCAAAACACCATATATTAGACGTATTTAATTCCTTCCCATGAGAAAGTGTCATTTATTTTACGAATACCAGTAAAATTCTATTCATTTTAATATTCTACATGTA
Organism: Eurema hecabe; assembly: GCA_026213755.1. Classification (NCBI taxonomy): domain Eukaryota; kingdom Metazoa; phylum Arthropoda; class Insecta; order Lepidoptera; family Pieridae; genus Terias; species Terias hecabe. Next base: position 7,915,845 of record JADANM010003811.1, on the reverse strand, counting down.
ATTGTACTAAGTAAAAATACCAAATAGGAAGAAAATAAATTAAAACCTTGCTATTATAAATCCATACTAGGAGGATTTTTCATCATATTTTATTTGAAAGATTTAATTAGGAAATTGACATCAAACGAATAAAGGTGGTCCCATAAATGAGTGATCCAAAAGGATAGCGGTCAAAAAGGAATGGCACGGCATTGTTAAGCATGTCGCGAAACAAGTGTCATGATAAACACGACCATTATATCAAGAGTGACATCCTTAATCCATCCAAAGAAAAAGAGAGTTATATAAACATCAAGTACTCACATATGAACATCTCCCTCAGGTAACACGGCAGCAACGAAGCTATCCAGCAGGCCCCAGCCTCCCCTCCAATGCATGATATTGGAGAGACAGAACAGATACGTATAGAAGCAAGTCAGAACACGTTCCCGAAGCCAACGACCAGCGCCACTTTTACTCCAGGCGTTAGATGAGCGGGCGAAAAGACGCGTCCTGTAAACCACATTTTCCAAACAATCCTTTATTTCATTCAGAGCTCTTGAACAACGTGTCGTGCATATACTCGTATAGTACGTTAAAATGCGATATTTCGATCAATGTCAAATTAAAGAAAAGCATTGCAATTACACGCTTCAAGCGAAATCAAGAATATATATGAATAAAGAAAGATGCAGTTGAAACACGATAAGCATTATGCCCTATAATGCCCTATAAGGCTATAATAGAAAACCTAGGGTATTTTTTCGGGGGCTAGCATATATGTATACATGTTTTCGACATCGATCTATTTTTGTTAATCGGTTATTTTATATTCAGACATTAACCTCATTTGTATAAAATTCTACATTTTTTATTTTTAAAATCTTCATAACGACATACTGGTATGTAATAAAAATTAAAAAGGTAAAAAAACTCAATACTTACTTAGCTATAGAGAGACAGGAGTGTATGATTATGCCCATGAGGTAAATCTGTGCGAAGGGAAACATTTGTGGGTGATCGTTCATGACTCCCCAAGTTCCTTTCCACATACCCACGACTAGGGGTGCTACTACGAGACTTGCAAAGGTGGCATCTCCTGGAAATAAAGAAGTAAAAAATACTCTTAACATTCCATTATTATTTTTGCTTCTATATGGAACTCCTTATTCCATTATATATTTAAGAAACGAAACACTTCAAAAGATCCATAAGTATTAAATTAAACTAAGATTTCGATGTGTGTACCAATGTGCATGTGTAGCAGTGTTTTATTTCTTATTGCGTCTTATTTTTTACATTAGATGAGATGAGAATAGAGATGATAAATTACTTTAGTAAGAAAATCATTTGACTATTTACCCTAATCATATATCAAATATGATCTAGTCTACTAACACTAGAACTATACTAGCGACTCGTCCTGACCTCGCAGAAAATGTTGTAGGTACAAGTATGACACATCTAAACTTTCCGCTTATATCTCTCTATTAAAAGTACAACAACAAAATCAATTGCCAAGGGACAGCGGAAAGCGACTTTTTCTTATAGGCATTCTAGCGACCCGCCCCGGCTTCGTTCGCATAATATATTATATTATAGAGTGATTTAATTTATGTTTAGAACACATGCATCAATGCGGAAAAAACGCGGGCATAAAAACAAATAAGCAAAATCGATATATCCAAACACCTATTTTATTATAATTTATGATTATGATTTATAGTATAACAACCGCTAATTTACATGATAATTTAAATATACTTCGTATAACACAGCACACGTTTTAATCATTCAAATACGTAGTGTGCTATTATTAATAGATTAATCATATTCTCAGTTTCTGCATAAAGCTTTATTTCTGGTGTATCTATGATAAGAAAAATACAGACAAAATATTTTTTTTCGAAAGCAAAATGTCATAGATTTTTGCTTTATAGCTAGCGGGCCTTCGTTTGGCATAATGTTAACAATCCTTTTTTTTATATAGACTATGAAGCTTAGCAAAAATGTGGTTTTCGATTGGTGAAAGAATTTTTAAATTCGGTTCAGTAGATCCCGAGATTACCCCTTACAATTTAATAAACACATAAACTTTACTTCTTTATATAATAGTATAGATGAACAATTTTTGGTACACACTAAATAAAAGGGTAAAGATTCATTAAAGAATCGGTTGTCTGTCGGTTTACTGACGATATTTAAACGTGACGTCATAATAAAATAAGAATTGGTTGCATTTTTGCCAAGTATGTCTCTTTGTCGCTCGTTACGCTATCTCGCTTGCACTTCAAGCCTTAAACGAACGCCTCAGAGCGAAGTAACGCCGCATGAGTCTTGTTTCTTCTCATTAATAGGTTGTATCCATCTGATAAATTTTAGATATTATTAAATTGTTCATGTATGCAACGGTATAATTTACACCAAAAGTTGTTGAATACATTAAATCTCAAAACTAAAAATGATTTTCAAATTTAATAGAAGTTATTTCCTGTGTGATCTGACTGAAAAATTGAAGCGTTCTAATAGACTACTTACTGCTGGCACTAATATAAATGTGTTTAACCAACTGCTGAATTTGACTGTACCAATGACATTCCCGAAGTTTTAAAAATATTAGAACGTTTACAATGACGTCACGCGAATTGTTTAATAAGTACAAAACAGAACAAAAGTATTTACCAGCTCCGTAACTAATCTCCTTCAAAGTACAGCTGGTTGTTTCCTCTTCGTTCAATTGTTCGTCTTTTTCCTCTGAATAAATAGTTTTTTCTATAACGATCGTCGGCTGGTCGGGTAACAGATTTTCAGAACCGTTGGGAGGCATCCCTGAAAGTGTTTTTTTTTAATTAAAAAATGTAAATGTAGCATAAAACCTCTTTACGTCAAAAATAAAGTGAGGCGGGAATTTCGAAAAGTCTAGAATTTGTGATTGACGTTTCGATTTACGGGTTCCTTTGGGAAAGTGAGTTTTGTAAGTAATTTTGTTTTCATTAAGGTTGACCTAACCTCGTAAAAAAGTGTCTATTTCATAGATATATAGATAGTCTAAATTAATGTATATTTCGTGGATGTTTTTAATACCTTTAGTAACTAATAATTTTTTAAGTAACTAACATCAGAGAAAATTCAAAAAAACGTTGCTTGGATATAGAAAATAATATAACTTATTATACGTTTCATAGTATCGTAAGATTAAATAAATTATATTAAAAATGATTGATGTCCTATAAGTAAAAAATGATTGCATAATTCTGTATGGCTAGTATAAAAAATAAATTCGCCATTTTTTATGATGGCACGGAAAATATAGATGAAGAGCCAATGATTACTTAATTAAAGAATTTCCAATTACTTAACCGTGCTAAAACAATTTGCTGTGAAACGTCTTTTTACGGGTTAAAAGAACTTTAATGTCAAGGTCTTGTTTAAGAATTAGAATGAAATTTGCATATGCTATTGTATAAATATACATTTATATAATATTATTTAAGAAGTTGATGGTTATTGTTTATTTCGTGAGTTCACATGACCTAATAAATTGTACCTATCGAGAAAAAAAGGGTAAAAAGTTTCTTTGTCTGTCTGAATTAATTTAAGAAGAATATTAGTTATATACCTACCTACATATTAATTTTGATTCTACAAAATACTCGTGTTGGCTAGACAGGCACGACTAACAAACATGACAATAAGTCAAATGTTTTGGAACAATATTATTGTTTCATATAGATTCATAGATCCCACCGCACGATTCTTTCCTTTTCTCAATAGGCAAGACATTATAATACATAATTTTTTTTATAATATGAAGAGGAGAGACGAGCTGGACGCACTCCTGATGGTAAGAGTAACGCCAGCCCATAGCCCGCAGTGCTACCCGGAACTTTGCTATAAGCCCAACTCCGGGCAGGGCACTACACCGACGCTCCCCACTTTGAGTCATCAGATGTTAAGACTCATTAGCCCAGTAATTTCGCTGGCTACAGTGCAGTACAGTGAGTACCCTTCAGACCGGAGCACAGTGACATTTTCACATCATAACTTTTAAAATAATAATAGATCACCTACAATACCTATTTCATATCCATGTAGGTAGATGAAATAAAACCGTCGATTTTCATTAAGTTTTTACAAAGCATATAAATACAAAAAGGGATTATAAAAAGGATATCTATATATATAAAAGAAAGTCGTGTTAGTTACACCATTTAGAACTCGATAACGGCTCAACTGATTTGGCTGAAAATTGGTTGGGATGTAGCTTAGAACCAGGAGAAGGACATAGGATACTTTTTATCCAGTTTCCAGGAGAATATACAGCGGATGGAGTCGCGGGCAACAGCTAGTAAAAAATAAAAAAAAGGATTATTAGGATTGTCCGTTCGACTCAGTCCTTCCCCAAAAACGGTGTTCAACAATTCCGCTAAACTACTAAACGATACGAGTCTGCGAACATTATATAACATTTCCAATTTAGTACAAATAGCCTGGAACATTTCAAATTTACACAAAACATACGAATTCTATGTAAGTAGACAAAATTGTCTAGGTTGAAATAGCGTCACTGCAGGCTCATACTGCGATTCTTGGTTAATTATTGTATGCTGTAAATTATTTTTTTAAATATTTAAAACGTCAAAATCAGTAAATACTATGACTTAAGAAAAAATATACTGCAAAAAATGACAAAAACTTGATTATTACCGCGAGACATAGTGCATAGACTCTACATAGGCCATAGCTATAACGTGTATACGAAAACATTAACATAAAATTAATATTAAAATACTAGCTATTTAATATTAAAACGCATACAAATGATTTCCCCTAGGAAGATATGCAATGATAATATATTAAAAAGCTATGGTATAAGTGCTATTTTAAGACGTAAAAACATCCTGATTAGGACGTTTTACTTTAATGTGATTTTTTGCCGGTGCATTCACGCGCAACTGACAAAACTATCTCTTTTTTTCTTGTTGGTTTTATCATTTATCTCTTTTCTATCGTTTTGACTTGTATGTATTTGTGATGCCGCTGCTGTGCGGAACACTTTTTTCGGTTGATTTGTATGGATATAACATATCTATTAACATATTATATCCTTGAAGATATACAAGTGATATTACGTACAATTTTACATAAAATAAAATTGGTAACCTTTATAATGTTCGTTACGTAATAGCGTTATCTGTAAATGTGCCAAAGCGATTTTTTATCTATGGACAGCCATTTATTTGTGATTATCATAGACTACTATTTACCCACTTACTCCAAAAATAAACATTTTAGGCGGGAACATGCGGCCCACAGATAGTAAAACTATTTTATTAGACTAAACAAATCAATTTAAAAATATATTGTGAACTAGTGTACCTATATTACCTATATAAAATTAAATAGTAGAAATCACATAATCTTAATATCTATCTATACTAATATAATAAAGCTGAAGAGTTTGTTTGTTTGTTTGAACGCGCTAATCTCAGGAAGAGAATTGAAAAATTATTTTTTATAAAATATACAATTTGTCGAGGAAGGCTTTAGGCTACATAACATCACGCTGCGACTAAAAGGAGCGAAAAAATAATGGAAAAAGTAATCGACGGGGACGAAGTCGCGAGCAACGGCTAGTAATTATATAATTGCGTGTCACATTATTACAACTTAACAGATAGGATAGCTTACATCCCGGTATTACCCCGGGAACGGGAACTACGCGGGTAAAACCGCGGGACACGGCTAGTATATGTATATGTATATGCCGTGTTATAATAATTCAATGGCAATATGATATTTATTACCAAAATAAAACATTAATGCAACATCTCAGGTCAGTTTTTTGTTGAGCATAAACAAGTCTGCCAAGAGTGGCAAGACGTTTGAATAATTTATTTCAAATATGCAAAAAACTTTTCCGTTCGTTTTGCGACAACTCCTAATTATTATTTGTAAAAGTTTGTATGTTTGGAATACTTTATAGAGTAGGTAAATATGTATGCAAATTTTTCATAAAAAAAGTTGATGGTTTTTGTATAATCCATAAGAATATAAGTTCTTCTTTCTTGGTGAAATGACTGTGCTTTGGGCTTCACAGTCGATATTTGGTTGTGACAATCAACCACATGCCTCCATAACTAGTGTTGGTCATCCAGTCTTGGTCTTAGAATTTTGCAAGATTATTAATTCAAGCTTAAAATATTCCCACTCTGATGCGTTTTTCTAAGATCTAAAATAACAATAATAAGTAAAATAGCAATAGTCTAATAGTTTTAGACTTGCAAGACCAAGACCAGGTCCACGACCATATACCTGGCCGATATCGGCGCAAGTCCAATACAACTGGCTAAGTCACGTCTTTGAGCAACACTAACCACAACCAGACATCGTCCTAATTATATGATTCAAGCCAGGTTGTATCATAAAATAGAATTTTAGAAGAGTTCATATAAAATGTCAGATTCATAATACATATTAAAATCGCATTTAAATGCGAGTCGTTAATATTTTTTTCCCGTCACACAACAATATTGTAAAAATGTTTTAGGTTATTTTTTCAATGTAAAATTTTTCGTTTCATTAAAATTTTAATATATAAATTGAAATACGATTTTAATCCGTTTTACAAAATACTTTTTTATAAGATCATTGATCCTACTTTCTCGTCGTGCATCGCAATACCAAAATAACGAATAAAAACCAGTTTCTGTTTAAATTATTTACAAACATATTTGAGTTTTTATTTCTAAACGTACCTGTTAATTTTTATAAAACAACTTTTAAATTGACGTCACAGTATTGAGTCTAGATTATTTATGGAAATTAAAAAATAAACTTTATTAAAAAAAACTAATTTGGCGCGCAAATATCACGTTTTTATTATAATCCACACACAGGCAGCGTTGTGCTTAGCCGCCAAGCCTTCTATTACTAAAGGACGATCGATTCATGGTCACTATAAATAAAGTTCATTTTGTAACCCACTACGAACTACTTTATTAAGGAAAATATGATTTTCATGAATGAAATGTCATTACTACGGTATGTTACGGAAAACGGAATTTTATAATGATTAATTATTATCGTTACTTCCTCGGAAAATAATAGCTTCATGACTTGAATTTCACAAGGCTTTTGTTTGTTCACCTAAATTAAAGTAATCAATATTTTTTATTAATTAGTTTTTAGACCTGATAGCAAAACTATGTCTTATTTGAGACCAAGCGTCGGTATTTAGGTGTTGAATCATTTGTTTACATAACATACATGAGAGTTCATTTAAAGTATCAAAACAACCCTGACCTTATTTATACTAGAAAGAAAGTTATATCCAGCCACGTGCCAAATTTTAACGAAATCGATATCATTTTATATAGAACGTGCTGTTGCTCTGTGGATTGTAAACTCGGAAGATTATAAACATGGACCCTTCCCTCAAATTGTAGCCTATGTCTTTTCTCAGACTTTATAATGGTCTAGCCATTGGTGTAACAAATCTCATTACAATTCAGTAGTTTTGGCGTGAAAGCGTAATAAACAGATAGACAGACAGTGTATTATATACTTACGTATTTTTTATGTGATAGTGAGTTGAGCAGGTTCTGATGAAGACACTCTGATGGTAAGTTAACTCCGCTTGGTCGCGAAGGTAAGTGCATTATGACTGCTTTGACCACTTTAACATAGGATGAGGGGATAGCAAGCGGGAATAAAGAAAAGATTAAATGAGAGAAATAAAAAATGGGACTCCGGCGCTCGATTAACATATGCTGTAACATCTCTAAAAACATGCTAGTCATTGACGTCAGTTTTCTGTAAGAGGGTATGTGGGTAACCCCAGATGATAGACAAAATTCATCCTAACGGCAAGTCTTCACCACCTCGTAGAGTCAATATCATCCGGATATAGCCTAGCTCAACAGTAAGTATCTTTTAGATTCGCTCAAATAGCTTCGGTCATCAATCTTTTAGCGTTCCGGCCCCAAGGACTAAGACTTCGTTCTTTCGAACTTTTGTCCGTCTATGCATTTGTCACTGAGCTGTATCTCATGAGCAATTGTTATCATATAGTTGAAATTATCACCTCAATCCATAACGGCAACTGGCTTGAAAAATTTAAAATTAACGAACTATTGTTTTGCTCAATAATGATAATAGCAACTGATTACTGTTTCTGTTGCTAATATACATTGTATATTAATCCACAGAACAAATAAAATTCCTTACCTAGATGTATAGTACGCGTCACGAATCATTAGCGCTGAACGAAACCTGCGCAGAAGTCAAAAATAAGGTATCGAGGTAGCGGCGCGGCGCGCGGGGCGCGTGATCGTCGAGGGCGCGAGCGTTGATTGGTTGTCACAGTCGTGTTGTCTTTTTCGCACTAATACGTCAATTACGAGCGCGATTCTATCGATGCGCAGCTATTCTCGTCAATCGCTAAACATAAATGACGCCTACTACAACACAATCGGAACCCATCCTGTTCAAGTCCGACACGTACTTAGCCGCTTTTATTATAATAGCACAGATGTATTACAATTAATGTCGATTGGTCCGGTAATTTGAAAGCCTTGACCCATGAACTACAGTGACCTCATGTTAGGGTGGTAGGGTGGTACCACACATATTTATGAAATAGCCTCCACCGGCTGACATTTTCGTTTTCGTTTCGTTTATAATTTTGTTAGTGCTACAGTACAAGTACATAGGTATATAGAGAGGTTTTAATGTGACATGTTACATACGAGTATATAAGGGCTTTTTAATTAGCATAAGAGCTATTTATTATTAAATTGAATTTAGTGTAACATTAGCGAAGCTATATACAGTATGTTACAAAACATGTGTCCGATCCTGAAAGGCAATGTTCTCTATCTAATAAACTTTCCGAATAAAAATAATAAAAATCCTATATATTAAAATGACAATGCAACAAATTTTTAAAGATTACGTTTTTAGAGAAAAAAAATCCAAGGATTGACATTAATTTTGCTGGCAACTCACATACGGTTCGTAGAACCTATAGCTACCAAAGCATGTGAACGCCAGGCGGTGTTGCCATGTAAGTTTTGAAATTTTACTTAGTTTATTTTCTGGTTGAAAAATTAATTATGTTATTATTATTATTTTAAAAATATAGCAAAATAAGAACCTACTAACGGTATATAATAAGAGGTTTTCGGATCGGACACTTTATTATTTAAATGACTTTTTTGTAAATAGGCAATCATATATATATCTATGGATTCTATTCCGTTCCTAAGGAGGTACAAATATTTTAATGAGTTTAATAGTTTAATAATCACGGTCTGAAATACAACCTTCAAAGATTCTTCTTATTAAATCTCCTTGCTCTATATAGTGTTTTTTTTGTCGTACGTTGTAGGTGATGAGAAAAATAAAAACACAATTACAATCAATAATAATGTTTATTGGCTAATCATCAATAAATCGAATCTTTTAACATCTAATAATATTTGCTAACTCGCAGTCATTGTCTGACTTACATCCATATATATTGCACACGAAAGTCCAACTCTAATCATTTGAGAACGTCTCATCTTCGTATATGACGATCGCGATGGGGAACTAAAGAGATAAGCCACCATCTTCAATAATAAACAGCCACAAAGCTTACTGCTTTCCTGACCTTTTAAATTGAGACAAGAAAAGGATTTGTGGCAAAAAAGAAATAAAAAAGAGTTAAAAAAAAGGCCTCCGGTGCTTCCATTGAATGAAACGCAATAACATTTGTCATGAGATGCAATTACATGAAGTCCGTCTTCTATGGTAGTCGGCCTAATTTAGCCTAATAGCATGGCTCTATCACTTCATAGATTGTCACTCAGTGACAGTTTCCAAACAAAAAATTGACAGATTCATTTTTTTTTTTAACTGTCACTGTCAAAGTCAACGTGAGACGTTCTCATGTTTGAGTTGCGTTTGTGTGCGCGGGCTTAAGCATAATACTTAACAGCAAATATACGAACATAAGAAAATTCATTAGCCTATTGATTAAATAACCTTTGTAAGTAACATCTTACTTAAACCCTTGAAATGTTTTATACATAAACATTTTATAGATTATATAACAATATTTGAGGTGATTAATAATAATTAAATAATGTCAAAGGAAAATCTTACAAAACATTTTGATAGTCATCTTAATTCAGATTTCATTTTTATAGCGCATCTGTCTTTCTTTGTTTATTCATGAAAAACACAAAAACAACTGCACAGATTTTCATGTGGTTTCCACAAATAGATAAAGGGCTTCTTGACCAAAGATAACATACCCTGACATATGCATAGGGCATGTTACAATTAAATATTAATGATAAATGTTATGTTTGGAAGAAAACTCACGGGCTAAAAACTATATTAGTACATTAATTATAAAAAAAAGTTTTAATTGTGCTAACTAATACATACAAAATATGTGCGACACAGCCATAGTACATTTGACTTCAATAAACCATATAAATATCTCAGAAAAAACATTAAAACATAATTACATAAAAAAAAGAAAATCATAATTACACGGAAAGTGTTTTCTAAAATGTCTAATTATAAATAATAAATGTATTTCTAACGACCTTTTAAATACTCGATTACAGAGGAATTTTACGTTTTTACTCATAATTGTAAGGAATTTTTAGTTGAATAGAAATTTTCAATGAAAAATTCTTTCATCTGAATATCATTTAAAGATCGAAGGGCTGCCTTGTATTGACAAACTAACGATTTTTTAATATTTAATAAAATAAAAATGATTACTTTAACTAATAGCCTAACAAATATACGACAAAGTGTTCAATACGATTTTAAACTGGATTACAGGAGTACGTACAATTTGATTTTAATCATCGCTCCTTTTAAAGATTTGTCGCCGTTTTGAAAACAGAACAACAATAAAATACAAAGAAACGACGCTTTAACTAATTTTCGAAATTGAATATAAAAAATAGCTTAAAATAAAAGTTCAAAAGTACAGATTATACTTATAAACAAATTAAATAATCTGTGCGTTCTTTAAAATGCATTAAATTGAACTAATCTAAATTATAACCTCAAAATGCCTCAAACCGTATTATGGAAACGGACCAGCCGCCATTTTTAATTGATTTACCATAATTATAACACAATACACCACAAGATACTTAGTTACACGAATTAAAGATAGATTATATAAGACTTAGTATAACCACAGATATTTAATATATTCCGATAAAGGCAAGCATAAAAGTTATTTAAGACGAAGGCACAGATAAAATAGATGCAACAGCAGATCTTAATAAACAACGAATTCATTATGATATACATTTCATAGATTAATAGAAAAGATTTTTTTAAAGTTGCGAGATGGGCTAATCCAAAACTTCTACGTTAAACAATTTGGTGAACCATAAAATTAGGTTTTACGGAGATAATTTTTTCTGGTCAGAATAAGGGAGAAAAGGGTTCTTTTTCTATTAATCACAATTTTAGAGAAAGAGAAGGAAATAGATAATTGGAGAATATATTATCATAACTAAAAAAAGGGAATTTAGAACGGTATTGAGTTAGGGAACGAAAAGCGAAAAGAAAATATTTTTTGACAATAACAAATTTTTTGAAATAGCTTCAGATTAGCCCACCACAGCTACTTTAAAATGAAACTTTTTTAATAAAGTACAATAAGGAGTACACTATTTAATGTACAAACAAGTTAAAAATATTATTAAATTTGGAAAGTCAATTCCAATTACCCCCATTGTCTAAAACGTAAACAATTTTTTTTTATAATTATTGTTTTGCGTTTTCTAGAATGTTTTCTATCATCTCTTGGAAATTGTAACTCAATTTCAAGTATTCTTATTGATAAAAGTATATTTATTTTACAAACATTTTGGCTAAAACGTAAACAAACAATAATATGTTTTTTATTGTGTCGCGTATTCTAGAATGTTTTCTATTATATAACACATACCCCGCTACGATAACCTTGAAGGGTTGAACAAAAAATAAACACAAAAAATCATTCAATCGATTCGAGTACTAATCTCTTTCACGTCGTAATTTACAAAAAATCCTATTCATTGTAATACTGATGTTTGTAATTTTGCTTTTTGTACATTTCTACTGATTCCGTGGAAGCGAAGCAATTTCGTTACAATTTAGTTTTTGCTTGTCAATAACAAATAAACATGTTTAATTCTGATACCATTCACTATTTTTCACAACCTTTTAAATACGCAGATACAATAATTTGTCTCGCTTTTGAGCACTCACGTGCTATTTTTTTTTTCTATGACACTAGAATTCATTCATAACAGTTGTTTCTTAATTTTTTAATCACTGCTAAGGTTTTTTTACAAAGTGATAGTTTCGTGTGTTACCTGATGAAAAATAATAGTCTTTAAGTCCCATAAAACAAGGTTTATCTGTTTTAAAGAAAAAATGCGAACTTTGTGTTACCGAAAGATGTCGAATAATCTTATTATAATATATTAATTATATTAATTCGAATTAATAATTAATTTATGGTCAATTATATAACCTCTATATGTTTTTGTATCCAAAACGCTAAAAACTATAAACTAAAAAAAATTGTAACTTTTACTTGAACTAAATATTGTAAGAACATTTTTCATGTTCCACACTAAATTTTCATTGTAAACACGCAAAGAGATTTGAACATCCCAAATAACCCGACCAATTTTAAACTAGATTTTTAACATTCAAAACACTTATATTGTACTTACTATTTAAATTACTCACTTATCTCATCACTACAAAATTGATTAACACACTAATTATTATGATAGATTTTTATAATTATTCTTACCACGTCACAATCTGTGTATATTGTCATATTATTCTCTTAGAAACCATATTAAGATATTTCCCTTGATATGTGTCAAAGACCGTGCTTTAGATATGGGAAATCCATTTAAAGTGTCAATTTGTTGTTCCAAAAGTCTTAATACAATTATATTGGTTGACAATATAATGTGTCTTATAATATTTATCTACGACACAACATTAACGAGAAAGGAATAAAAGGGTTATATCAAAGGCGATAGTGTTGAAGCATTTCATGAACACTAAAATTTTTAGGTCATTTCATGTTAGTTAAAATAAGGATAGATTGAACACACGATTTTATTACATAAGAAACATCACGAAAATTATAAGTACGGTAGAAACTGATGTGAACTTTATTAAGAAAAATGTTTCTTATACGGACACATTTTTACCCAAAAATCAAAATATTTATTTGTCGATTTTCTTCTGGGCTCAATGCATAGGTTCCAATTTTTATTAAGACTTCAACGAAAATTAAAAATGTTGGCAGAATCTAGACTTTGGTAGACTATTGCATCTTGTAGTCCTGGATAATGACATATCCCTGAAACCGACACCTAGATAGTTAAGTTTTTACTGTATACAGAATTAGATTATGAAGATCTTACACGCCTATATACAATGTAGCTAGTTCAATAACATACTTTTACCTGAACGGCAAACACAGTAACAAACATTACACATATTGATTTCACACATTATCATCATACATTTCCTTATCTAATTTGCTATACTTACGTCTGGAAGTGTGAATTGATCACATGCGATATTAAAAGCAGCTTAATTCATGATGGTAGCAAATATTTCGCCACAAAACAGTTCAATGAACTATATCCAAATGTATGTAAGTATATTCCTTGGCTATTTTTCTTTTTTGTTTTCATGTTAAGACTGCATTTAATGCTTAGCTTATTCAACGTCAGAACAATCAACCATATCATTCAATACGTTCAAAGTTTGACCATAAAAGACGCTTCAGTCTTCCCTACCGCGACTAAACGAAAATCTTCTATGAAACTTAAACGGTTTCTTCTTCTCCTGTTTCTCATCTTGTTTCCCATCAACTAGATTATCTGCACTCTTCGCTATTTGCACGCTTTTTCTTCTGTTCTTCATAGACTTGACTAGCTTGTAGAATTTTCCTTTCTTCTTCGTAGGGTCTAAGGTTAAGTCAGATAGCTCTTCGACCTCAACGCTGAACTCCGATGATATGTCTCCTAGGTCTTCGACGCTTTGGCTTTCCGGCTCCTTGAATTGAACTTGAGGAATCGATTGTTTCTTAGATGTGTTTGGTTTTGGCTCTGATTGCGGCTGCGGTGGTGGGGCGTCCGGGTCTACACACTGAAATTATAGATCATTTTTTTAATTAACTAAGTCCTTCAAAAAATACTAAGGAAAACTATGAAATACTAAAAAAGTAAACGATCCAGAGAGAAATAACATTTTCCAAAAAATAACACTGTTTATTAACTAGTAAAATATAAAATAGAATACTAAATTATCGAGAAATGTTAGAAAAACAAACCTAAGTAAGTTGTCCATTTCAAATCGAATAGCAGTGAAAGGGATGTTTATTTATTCTTTGAAAGTAAATAAGCAAAGGACTCGACATCAAACATTAAAGGCATGATAAATCAGGCATTCAGCCAACCCTTGGAAACTTTCCGATAAACAAGAACCTGCGATTGAAACGTTGTTAGTAAGTGGAGCGAACAAAAAATTTGTGGTCCTCGGACCTCGGGAAATACTGAAAACGTAAAATGTATTTACAAATCTAAATTCGGCTCGGACCGGTATCGACTATCGACTTGCGAATTGTCAGAAGTTTTGCTTGTTTGAGAAACGGAAATTTAAAGCCCGTAAACTTTTAGTTTGTGACTTAAATAAGCTGTTATTTTACTCTATACTTACCTACTTATTGTATTCTACTAATAGACGCTAAAGTTTGTGAGGATTTCGTTGAGTATGTTTAATCCTCTTACATGCAAAAACTATTGTATGGAATTGAACTAAATTTGGCATGCAGGTGGAAAAGCCCTAGATTGAAACATAATAAACTTTATATGCCTGCTTTGCCACGAGAAAGAAAATTCCGGGTTACACCGCCGGGTACCGTTAGTCTTAAAACGTTGACGTCAATATTTTTGTTTAGCAAATAGGTATAGCTTAGTATTATTTGGCTTTACTTTTGTGTAAATAACCTATACATTTCTTAAAGAAAATTAAAAGAATTTAGAATTCTAGCTTAATTAATACAAAGTTCAAGAGTCTTACATCTTCAAGTTTTATCCTATGTGAGGGGACTTGTTCAGGGTGTCTCCAGGGCTTATGGTAGGGGTAATCGGTGAGCGCCTTCCAGCCGGGGTATCTTCGAGCTGCAGCTTGCAGCTGGTGAACCAGACGAGGTGCTAACTGAGCTGTTACCCTGAAAACGATTGAAATATAGCTTAAGTATGGGGCTCCTTATAGAATCGTCGTATTTTTCATAGGCCCTAAATTGAGAGTTAGATACTTTTTCGGATGATAAATGATGAGCAAAAGAAATCCATTCAAGCGTTATTCTATTTTTAACAAGCAGTCTTTACCAATTAAATCACAAGTTATCAACAGAGCGCGTACAGTATTATTCTATTTTTTCTCATGTCATTAACGTAGGTACGTACGAGGCTAGCTCAGTGGAATGGACATAATTTATAAGTATATTATAATATGTTAAAGGTATTTTTGAGTTTCAATATAAATAGGAGGCTTTCACGTCAGCGAATAGAGCCCTGCAAAAACTGTTTTCCAAACATATAAGTACTAAATAATGTTAGTTTTGTATTACGTGCTAAAAAGTTTCCAAATTGTAACTAGAAGCCTTTTTATTATCACTGGCAAATCCTCTTACGGTTTGCGTGATAACATCGGACTCGTACGACTTGGAGCCACTACCAATCTAAAACCTATCGGTGTTCCTCCGCGCATACAGATACGGATTGGCTCGCGAGGGTGCAGTTGACCGTCTTCCAATTACAATATGTAGCCTTTTTTTTATAGTGGGGAAATCCTCATAGGATACCCATGGACCTCGGGGAAGCACCATTGGTTATGTCGGACTTCTACCGACCAAAACCCCACTGTTAATCGCTCCGCCGCAGTGAGTGGGGATTACAATATGTAGCCTAATAGAATACAGACATATTTGACATTGACTGTTAGTAAGAAATATGTTTCATTATAATTTATTTCTTGACTTGATACAATGTCCTTCAGTCGCAATCTTATAAGTTCTTTCTATCCTTACTTCCGTTTCCTTCTGCCTTTCGTAAAGTGATACGTATAGTGAACTTTACGAAAAACCTCGACGAATCTTGGAGCAATCGGAACAGCTCTATTATGCATTTTCGAATGAATTCTTCATTTCCTGAACACTTATTAGCTAATTTACTGCATGATTTACTCAAACATTAAATCACTTTATGCACCAAAAAACGAATATTCGATCGAGATTACAAATAGACGCCGCCAGATTCTATGTATGTTTGTAAGTATGTAACTAGTCAGTGTTACCTGTTCACAAGCCACGCCGGTAAGGCCCCTCTAGGATCTGAACGGGAGACGTATCCAAGCCAGCTGCCAGGCGATGCACGAGACCTCACCACGAACCCCGTCAACAGCGATAGAGCTCTGTAATTAAATAATAATAGTAAATTAAAAAATTAAAAAATACCTCATAGGTACTTGAAAATAGTCTCATCGAGCATCGAGTTTTTTTTAAATATCTTCTCTATTGTATCTGAATATATTTCGATATTCTACACACAAATATATTACACTAGCTGTTGCCCGCGACTCCGTCTGCGTGGAATTTCATATAAACTTTGACCCCCCCTTCTTCCCTTAAAACCCTTTTTTCCAGTTAAAAAGTAAACTTATCAAAATGTTCAACGGTGTGTGTAGCTTCAGATCGTATGACAATATTGGAATACGAAGTACTCTTTGGTTTAATTCTTTCGTCCATACTATTATTTTTGAAAGAGATTATAATAAGCTCCCAGTCATTCTCCCAAATTATTATATATTATAAAATGAAGAATGTTAATAGGTATACAAAATCGCTTAAAACTATTGTCCTAGTAGGGCTTGTATCTTAACAAATACACTAGTTTTTATTTCATTGAAAAAGACCAAGTATTAATGAATTTATAGACATTTCAAATTCTCGTAAATTTTGCGTTCCGTAGCAAGCGCGCGTGAAGCGTGTGACGTCATAACACAACGCGCCCGCCGGCCGCTCGCTGGCAATCCGCGCCTGCCGAGTTCCTTATAGTGTTTTATATTGCTTCTTCCGTACATTGAATAATATTCAGTTTATTTAGTGTATATATGGTATAATGGATGACAGATTTGAAAAAGGGCAATAGGATAACCTACCTAAAATAGAATATTATAATAAATAAAATATTAAAATTAAAATATCGTACTAGGCTGATTCTGTGTATAAGCTGCTTTGAATATTTACTATTCCACATGCAGAATGTACCACTAATTCCAACAGATCGACTTGTTTTAAATCGACACAAGCATATGGCAACATAAACCCAAAACTTCTAAGTCGGCCGATAGCTCTTTCTACGTGTATCCGTAATGCCGCAGTTTTCTTTGTTTCTAAACTTCTTTTTTAGTTGGTTTCACCTAAACGTTTTTTCTAAATGGAATAGGTAGATTCATCTGAACATTCGAAGACGCTGGATAGTATACAAGTGATTTGAGGACAGATGCTATAACGGGAACAGTAATCCTTATTATTTTAGTAACAGAACTTGTCGCCAAACCAAAATCCAAAGCCAATATTGCATTAGGTTGATGCAAGCGTATTTTTTTAATGTCATTATTATATTTCGCGGAGTACATTTTGTTGTTTCAGATAATCAATTTATGAGAAAATAACATTCTTTAGGTAAACCTAGCAATAGTTGTGGCTCTCTAGATATGCATAAAAGAGCTGCTTTTTGCATATAGTTTCTGAAAACATGTTTTTCGCTTTCTGAGCTATCCACATCTGAATCTAAATCTTCATCAGGATTCAAGGAATCTTTATCAGGGGTATACATTTCATGTGTGGAGAGAGTAGAAGATGAGTCAGTCATACTACGAACTGATACTGTATCTGGACATGATATTGTTTTCCTTTCTTTCTTAAAATATGTTTTATCAGTCATGGTTGATTTATGAGCACCTTTATCTCTTAGCTTTACTTGTACCCCTTTACTTTTCTTAGATATTTTCAGACACTGGTCATTATTTTTAAAGCTAAGTGGATCTTCTGTAACTATTTCGTCTTCACAGCAAGCAACAAATACCTCTCCTGGTTTGTTGGTTGCCTCTGAAGTCGAAGTAATCGGTTCTTCGTCTTCTATTATATTAAATAAATATTTTATTTTACTCCGTTTTTGTACTGCAGATCTTTCGGGTATATCTACCTTTTCTTGTTGACATTGAAATTTGTGAGGAACTATCCCATTTTTAAGTTTAAGTCTTCCTCCAACCAGCTTATATTTATCATAGTTCTCCATATCAGCCTCAATCTGAAAAAAAATAGTTATCTATTATGATGTTTACTGGTACTAGACAACAAACTAGAGAATAAAACAAACGCTAACGTAAATAGTAGATTCGTTTTCAAGATAAATACATATAGTAATAGCAACCTTGTTATTATTTAACACCAAAGGTTTTGCACCTCTGACCTGACAATGACAATAGGTATAACTATACCAAAAAATTCAAAGTACTAAGTAGGTAGCTATAATTATAGATATAAATATATTATATACATTTAAGTAGTAAGATATAAATTACTTATAGACATACTTACATCAAAATGATCTTCACAACAATAAACTGTACTTTTAGCTCCAAATGAATCCAATCTCTTCATAGCTTTTATACATTTCTTTCGCATTTGAACATTCTTTGGAACATTTTGGCACAACACATGATTTTCTAGCATGTAGATCAGACATTTTACACTTTAATAGTAAAAGGTACGTGCAACCGGAGCGCGCGAGTGGACTGACCGAGTGTTGCGTTGTGCTGTGACGTCATCGCGTCGAGCGCCGGCCTGCTGGAGCTCCGAATCGCGCACTTATTTTGAAATTAAATATCTTGGAAACTAAACGACGTATCGTAATAATTTTTTCACTCATATTTTTTAAATTCAACCGAGTTTACGCAGAGCTAAAAAAAAAATTAGTGAACATTCTTCATTATTCGTACGTTCTATTTTTTTACCCGTGTGACGTGTCAGTGTGTGCGTGAGTGTGTGGGTGTGTGTGTGTGTGCACGCTCAATTTTCATGTATTTTGTCGGGGGTTTATGTATTTCTAATACTGATTATTTATTCTTTTAACAGTTTTCATTTCAATGCTATGTCGGAAATCGGAATCAACCATTAAAGGGTGAGTAAACAATAGTGTTACCATAACAATTGGTCAAGTTGTAACTTAATCCAGCATTTTGCAAAATATAACAATAAAACAACAACATTACATTACAAAAGGAAGTTGATTAAAATGCTCAGATTAGTTACGATTAACATTATAATTAATAAGGATAAATCCAATTGCATTAATACTAAATTAATAGTTTATAAAAATGACAATTTGTCTCAATAATGTCAACAGTCTATTATCTGGTTGGAGGTTATTTACATAAAAGAATTCTTCAATTATAATGGAATTCTTTTCTTTCTCATTTATTCACTGTTTATTTCCAACATTAAAACATTTTTATATTACTCTTAGTTTATATATCGAAAATTTTTTTCATATAAAAGAGCTTTTCTGAAACAAATTAATTTTGCCGCCTTTTATCTTAAGTAACTGTCAAAAGTATATTCCTGAACGTTTTTCTGGGTTCTTAGCGAAAGTTTTGAGAGTAAGGACATTTTGTTACAACATAAACCTTTTTTCTCATTAAATATGAAATATTATGATATATAAAATATTTTTTGGAAAGTTATAATTATACAATTAAAACAATAAAAAAAAAGTATTACGATTGTTCATGGGTTTCTCTATTCTTTAATGGCCATGCTAACTATAAACCTAAAAAAAACTTGCCCATACATTTTTCTGATTTATTGAAAAAAAAGTTTGATTTCCAATCTCAAATTTATTTGCATACAACTCGCCATGCTATATTTTTTACTTACATATTTTTGAATAAAACCCTCTTTTAATCTACACCCTAGATGTATATTTAGGCACAAACAGCCAACCAAGTTCTCGCACCAGTAATTGTCGTATAAAGCATCGATTGTTCCTATTCCTACTTCCCACAGTGCAAACCCAATTGTATACAATTAATAACAAGGCCGGCTGATATTGACGCATTCGCTATCTTATCTAAAGTGTTGAACAGTGTGACGCGATTCGCCTACGAACCACGGTTTGTTTTAGCTCTGTCATCTAATGGGGCAGAAAATTGGCCTTAGATTCTATCAGCGTCGATCAAGTTGAGTAACTGTTAGGGGTTTGTGGGGCAACATGATGAACGCCTTAATAGTAATAACACTTTATTGACGAACACAAAGAAAAGAAATACGCATACAAAGAAAACAATTGAGCCAATTGGCTTTTCGCTAACAGACAATTTCTTTCAGGCAACCAGAACTAAGCGATAAGTTATTTCAAATTAAATAATACATAGTTAATACGCCTGCTTACATACATATAGTTCCAAAAAATAAGATTTTTCGTTATATATATTTTTATAAGGGGGCAAACGAGCAGCCTGATAGAAAGACATCGCCACCCATGAACTCGTGGAGTTTAACTGTTACAATTTGGTTTGGTGGATGATGTTTTATTAACGAGGCTTTAAAATAATCCAGTCATTTTATTATAACGCTCATATTGAAGGTTTATATTACGAAAGGATCGTCGATCGATCTCTTCAAATATCTTAAAACGTCCAATGCCCGAACATTGCAACGCATATCAAAATCAAGTAAGACTAAAATAAATTCACATTGAAAGTCTGCAATAAATTTTGTCAACAGAGTTGGAATTAAATTTGAATCGCATTTCAGAATTCGGTCTTAAAATGACCAGTACAATTTATAAGCAAGGATATTTCATACATACTTTTGTTTTTATGTACATTTATATTATACTAATGCGACGCAGTTATCGTTCTTTACCTGATCACTCCGAAGGCATTCAAAATGGTGGTAATTTTGATTGATCGGAGAATGACGCAGGTGTTACATTTAGGGACGATAAAAAATAATACTAGACGAACACTTTCGCTATATTTAATATATAATACATCTAAAAATACCTCAGATGTGCGAAGCAGGTTTAAATTATAGCATAATTAAAAAAACTTGTGGGCAAGATACGTAATATACATATACGTCTTCCATGGTTTTCTAAGGATCCATGTATCAGAGGAAATTAAAATGGAACCACAAGAGAGGCACATCGAAACAAAAGATTCATCAAAATTAGTTTACGCAGTCGAAGAATTCTTATTAATAAAATGTAATAGTTTTTTACGTACTATGTATTAGAATGTAAATGCGAACCACTTACCATCACGCCTGCCTGCTTGTTAGCTTCGATTATATAAATAAAAAACCATCTTTAAACCAACATTCACTTTGTATACTTTAATAACAAAAACTATTGATATTGAATTCTGTGTTTGGTACATTATTTGTCTTGCCGTAATTACAATTCTACTTTAGAGAATATACCCACACTCATAGAATAACAACACCGAGAACCGCAAATGTGCACACAACTTGAAGCCATTTCAAAGTAAACACTGGGGGTAGGTCTCTTTCGCAGGAGACCGACTGCGTGGGTACCCCCACAGTGCCAGACATTCAACCGCCTGAACAGTGATATGCAAATTTCACTGTGCTCCGGTCTGACGGGCACTGTAGCCAGTGAGATTACTGGGCTAATCTTAACATCTTATGACTCAAAGTGAGGAGAGAATAAAAAAAGACAATTTTATCTACATCCATAGATCGTCGCCGCAGTAATTTAAATATTGTAAATTTGTACGTTTTTTGTAGATTTAAATTTTTCCATATTTTCTTATAGCAGCAACATTATCGGTGGGTTTGTGAGCGTGTCGTCAAGTATTAGAACGTGCTTTAAACACTCACATATATACAGTTTTGGCTTCACTTACGGCGGACCGACTATTTCGGGACTAACAGTCTATGCGTTGTACGTCTATGCCCAGTGCCCACACTAATTAACCCACGATCGATGCGGAATCCAAAGTGTTTGCAAATATCCGAAAACGTTTAATGGAACTAAGTTTGGAACATTGTCTGTATGCAGCTAATTTTGGGGAATATTAAGTACATGTGTACTTAATATCGCTGATATATTTTAGATGCATAATGGGTAGTTTGTAATGTTAGTCTTTTACTTTAGAGGATCTACCAGCATGGTTTTTCCCCTCATATATGACCGTCACTTAATTTATTTTGAAGACTGAGATTGTTTAAGTTACGTTTTTATGTAACAAAAAAACAAATAAATAATAATACATCTATTAGATGACGTTTTTACAACGCATCTCCCAGCTTCAAAATTAAGATCTGTCAATTTTACACATGAAGTACTGTTTGTTAATTTAACAAATGTAAATACGTAGATTGGTTATATAGTTCATATTTCTTGATTCATGTATTCCTTAGTCAGTAAGATTCCGTGCAGATGTTTCGTTTGATAAATTGAGGAGGAAAAATCTCTTTACTAATTAATTAGTATTTCACAGTCTAGCTTATAATCTGTATCGTCAATCTTCCAGTTTAAAAAATCCCAGGATCAGTGAACTAATTAACAATGAAAATGTTTTTTAAATGAAGTGTCCTTGCAATTAGAAAATAAGTAAAAGGAATTGTTTTTTATTTAATCCATTGAATTAATTACACAAGCATTATTTACTTATTTCTTTTTAGGGTCACATGTCCGCTATTTAGTGCAATCTTTATATTTAAATTTTAGTATATTTGGATATACTTGGAATTCAAAATATTTTATTCTATCTACGCCATGAATAGTTTTCATTCACTTGACAATAACAATATTAAGGAGTCTTATCTTTATCCTAAATATCACCAAACACATTCAATATTCTATTGCGTACAGGACAAAGACCCATATACACATACAAGCATTAACAATAGGCTAAACTAATATATAATCTTGTTATGTTAGGAGTTAAAAGACGCTAGTTTAAGCTGTAAGTTTTGTAAGTGGGTCCTATGGGGATGACATGCTCATTATTGAGCAAATCCCTTTTTAAAATAAAGATTTAAAAAAAAGCATTAACGTAAATTAAAGTAAATAAAAATAAAAATTTAGTTTAAAAATAGGATTAATAGATGAAAAAAGTAATTAAGATCTCAAAACACAAAAGGCTTGATGCAGCATAAACGAAATGGGTCGCAGCTTTCCCGCCCGCCGCTGGACGAAACAAAGGTCTATTGAACACATTTATTGACACGGTTTTCTGTGAATGACATACTTATTTGTGCGAAATGCAGTTGCTTGTCGCCTGGATTGAGTTCTTTATTTATTTCTTTACTTAAAAGGAGGCAATTGAGCAGGCGCGTCACCTATTCAGTGATCTGCACCGCCAATGAGTACTCGTGTTGTCATGGGCCGGCCTTTTGAGGAAAATAACGCTCTTTTTTATTACGTTACTGAGCAACAAAATGTTCTTGTTTCTTACCACTGGTCTCTAGTACTAAGAGACTGGTTCTTCTTATGAACAGTTGCCATTTCCATATTATAGCTTTGAGGCTGTGATGTCAAACTTAAAGAAGAAGGGAACAACAGGTAAGAATAGGATAGCATTAGAAGAATGTGTACGTATTTTACAGATTTTTATAGCCAACTGTCAAATCGAACTGGTTTCGGGTGTACTTAAATTTTAATAGCGTTTTCTGACATAAATGACACTTAAGACATAACGTACCTTACATAGCCCTTCCTCGGCGGATAGTCTTTGTGGTATACAGAATGGTTGAGGATCATCTTCTCGTCGCCTGTGTCCAGCCAAGACCGCTGCAGCACGAAATCTCTGTTCTTGAGAGGCGCCGGGCAGGACACTAGAACACAGTCGATGTCAAAATAACATTCGATATTTAAAATTTTTTTTTCGGTCTAACGGTAACTTTTTCGTGTGCCAGACTTTTTGTTATTTTTAAAAAGAGTATTTATTAATGTTTATAAAACAGGTGTGCGTTTATATTTGTATTTTTGGAAGAATTAACGAAGTTTATTATATTGGATACTAGCTGGTCCAACGCGACTTCGTTCATGCTGCCTTGCATTGACCTAACCTAAAAACTATCCCTAAATATATCTTAAAGAATATAAAATTACACGGTAAATATTACTCGTCATAGATATATGACGCTTATAATCATAAACATCAATGTTAAGTTATGCCGAATGTCATGAGTTGTGCGCACTGATTGTTAGCTATGCAACATGGAATATTGATAATTAACTTAATCTTGATTCTCAAACATATATAATGTTCAAAATCGGTTCAGATTATGAACACATTTGGCGATTCATTTTTATGTTACCTACTTATAGGTTAACTTTGTAACTAACTGTATTTATCTGTAATATATCTATAAAATTTATTTGTTCTAAAATTGGACAGTTACAAAGAGTCGATATACCGCTCTAGTTATATCCAAGTCAGAATAAGGCCAAACTCAGTGAGCTAAATTTATCGTCATCAGCGTCGAAATGGATACCCACTTATTATAATATATTAAACCAGTTTTAGACCAAATTTGGTACGTTACACTAATGTCCAAATTAATCGTTTGAACCGCCCACATGTTGTTCCGGATATCAAAGGAAAAACTGACCTTTTGGAACAGACTATTTGTCTGCTGAATGATTAAAGGCAGCTTTGATGTTTATTTTATTATTGTTGTTATTGTAATATATCTAATATCTATTTCTATGGGTTCCTCATGGAACTAGGGTGGCAGAAGAGGGACACCATTCCACACGCAAAATAGGCGCACATAGTCGTCGAGTTGCGGACACTAGCCCGAGCCTATTTACTCACTTATCTAATCTAATTCTAATGTATTCTTTACTAGCTGTGCCCACGACTTCGCCCGCGTAGTAGAATGTCTTTGGGCAGCCTTTTTGAACATGTTGAAGAACTTAATAATTGTAACTATTAACACGTATTTATCTAAAACAAACTATCCTATAATACAAAATTCCTAACCCGCGCCAACAAACGTTCAGCAAGTTCAACGTGATTCTTTAAATTGCCATAACTTTTTTATTTATCAACCGATTGACATGAATCAAACGCTAAATGTTAAGTGAAGATACACAATACATCATTGAAAACCCCATCAAGATAGGATGAGCCGTTTCTGAGATTAGCGTGCACAAACAAACAGACAAACAGACAAAAATTCCAAAAATCATTGTTTTGGGTTCTATTGCATTAATAAAGGTCTCCTATAATATTTTTTCTCATATATCTTCCATGTCCAGACAGCGACTACGTTACGTTTTTATTATATGTATTGATGATTAATAAACAGTACTCAATTAGTATAAGAGACGAAGTTACTTTTAGAAACTTCTGAAACTATCAGAGTTTCTATCGAAGCCTGCCAGGTCAGCTAGTTAAAAATAAAAACATCAAAATATATAAAATTTAAATAAGTATAAACATCTCGATGAATGGGTAATCTTATTATAAAGAAATTAAGTGCGATTTAATTACAACTAATGATTAAGAATATAAAACCAAAAAAGAGAATAATGTTTTAAAAAAAAATAAAACATCTTAGTTAAATGCTTAATAATAACAATTAAAGCAGACATTATTATATTCACCTTTAATGAATAATTACTGCTTCTTATATACAATAAGAAGTCTGAAATTATTTCCTACCTCAAGATCGTAATGGATCTAGAGAAACCTCTTAGTGAGTGCCGTCGTTAACAAAATTTCACGCGAAATATCTTCACCTAAAGTTACTACATAAAAGCTCTTTTCGCTTTAACAACTTAAATATAAGGTAAGTTCGTAATGATGTTTAGTTATTCTTGATACTTTGAAGTAGTACCAGTCAAATATATGACAGCCTTTTTTCCTGGTAAGGAAATCTTTTGGTGGTACAATTATTTTTTATCTATAATATAAAAATTAATAACAAAAAGTGTTGGTAAGCGCATAACTCGAAAACAGGTGAACCGATTTTAGAAATATAGTAGAATAGAATGTATGGATTGTTCTTAATCAACAAAAGTGTGAACAAACTTGCGTTGTAGCAGCTAGTTTGGTAATAAAATCA
This sequence comes from Eurema hecabe, assembly GCA_026213755.1. NCBI lineage: Eukaryota > Metazoa > Arthropoda > Insecta > Lepidoptera > Pieridae > Terias > Terias hecabe. The sequence goes on along the minus strand of JADANM010003811.1, from coordinate 7,889,645 downwards.
TTCCAATACATTAAATTGAGTCAGCTCGCCGTGAAAATAATGAGATTGGATAATTTGTATTCGATTTGAATATACGCTGTCATTCTGATACTCTGAAATTTGTCTTATTAAGAACCTAAGAAAGAGCCATCATGAAGCAAACAATCATTACCTCGGCATCACTACAACTACTACGACGCGACTCTCTGCGCCATATATAAACATTTCATTGATAAAGAGATTACAATTAGAACACGCAACATGTAGTTTCCTTCGATATACCTCATTCATCCTGTCCTTTATTGCCTATAGACATGGTTTATTTTGGATTTTTTTCCAACGAAAAGATACTGTGTTCCGTGCTAGCATCAGAAAAAGGTAGCAGAATGCAAATTCTTTCGCGACAAATGCAAATTTTAATATTAATAGAATAGCTATACAAAAGATAAATTTATAATTTATTATGTTAAATTATTAAAGTTGATGAATTTAAAATGACGTCACAGTAAATTCTCTGCATCGTGTTATTCGGCAGATTTATTTTATGCGTGTTATTTGGGTTGGAATTATTGGAGACTGGTTGGAAAGGCTTTTGTTTAAGTGAGCTCTTCCGTGATCTCTTCACGTTTCGTATCGATTTTTATATTAAAATATGTAGATG
>JADANM010003811.1:7829905-7867035 GCA_026213755.1 Eurema hecabe | reverse complement strand
ATAGATAATAAGAATTTATGCAACAAAGCACTTCACAAATTGTTGCTCTTTTTCTTTATGAGCCTCTGATTATAGTGACTATAACATTTTCATGAAACCCTTTATACTCGTTTAACCTACTTTGTTTTATGTGCCAAATATTTTATGTTACCCGGTTAGATTTAGTGAAGCAAAAACGTAGTGTTTTAATTGTCATATAACTTCGTTTTTTAGCTCATAAATGTATTTATATAGTAGTGATTCGTGAAGTTCTGAGTCGTGCTTACGATATCTGTACGAGACTAGCATTTTACACGTATTTTTTATATAACATCGAAACATTGGGGGCCTAACCGGCCAGTTAGTTGTTCGACTGGTTGAGGATCCTCCCTTTGGTTCAGAGAAGGGTATCATCCCAAGGTTATCATCATTAAAAAAAAGATTTTGAGTACGTACTACATTCACGAACATTTATTAGGTCCTTTTTATTTTCTTATAAAAATACGTCAAAATTTAACCATCAAATTGTCTTTTTCGAAATGTTTTAAGAAATTGAATGGGTCCTTTACAAGAAAAGAGCATTTATTATCTATGAATTAATAACGCTTGGAAATACTTCAATTCGACTTGATGAATCTGACCTTCAATATATTCAAAAAAATTCAAAGCAAACCCAACGGCGCGTAATGAAAACGAAATAAAAAGGTAAATGTAAGATTCCTCGTATCTTAAAAGGAATACTTAATCTGTTAATATTTTTATTCGTTCACCGGGTGGGTCCCTTTTCGCTACCTCCGTCTTAACCCTCCGGATGCGTGCGCTATAAACTTGAGTTATTGGGTCAAAGTTACCCTTAATATTCAGTGGCCGATTACATTCATAGCAAGTGGATGAACGTGCGAGGGTTAATAATTGGCCGAATTTCTGTAACCAATTATCATTGTCTGTGAGTTATTAATTTAATTATTGAAGCGCTCTTGGCAAAGGCTATTTTGTTGTTATACGCTTGATCGGATCGAGACAATATGGGCAATGGGTCCTCGTTATGAAACATTATGTAATTGTATTGTTATTATTTTAGATTGATTTTGATCAATTTTGGTAGCACTGCTATATCATATCATCGGTGGTTCAGTTATTACGTATTATAATGTATCAAAAATACAACTTTGTTTCTAAATCGAATTATATTAATAAATTGGACTATGAAAACTGGTTTATTATTACTTATTTTCTATTCCTCATCTGGGAATAATTATTATCGTATCATTATAAATCCTAATAGAATTACGGTAAGACGTAATATATTCCCGCTATTTAGAAGTTGAAATTAAATAAAAAAACTTGAAAAGCAATGCCAAACATCCATATTAATCGCAACCAGAATTTAATTATCAATGCCACGACCTAAGAAGTTTAATAACAAACAGCATTTAGTTCCGTACAAAAGCTAAATTAATTTAGCTTTCGCCGAGCTAAATAATGCCTTTAGCGTGTACAAAGATATACAGAGTCAGACACCTGCAAAGGAATTGTTCGCGTAGTTTGAGCAAGCTGCTTTGGAAGCAGTAAGAAATTTGCGACACACATGGCACACAGGAGATAGTTTCTAGAAAATTCGATAGAATTTCTATAGCTATAATTTAAATTTTCAAGTATCTATCTGCCACCTCTCATGTCACATAACTTTATAATATGCACAATAGGAAATGTTCTGTTTTTTTCTGTATATGTGAATATGATGATGTTAATCATCATATTTCCTCACCGCTCTTGGCTTAGTTAAGTTAAATTAAGTTAATATGTACCCCATTTTGGGATACTGTCTCGTGCAGTTACTAGTACCTACTAAGAGTAATACATTATCATGCGATGACAGTATCCTGATTGTGTATTAAATAAATAAATAAAATAAATTATTTATAAGTATATCGGCTATCGTATAGTGTGAAGGTTTATTTTATTAATACAAATTTAATTTCTTTTTAAGGATGGAAATTAATAGTGTTTGTTACTAATATTATAAAAGTGAAAGTTTGTGAGTATGGATGTTAGCTCCTCTTTCACGCAAAAACTATCAAATGGATTTGGCTGTTTTTAAGATTAACACATAGGATACTTATATCCAAGTGTTGCCCCGGGAACGGAAACCACGCGGGAAAAACCGCGGGGCTCGTCTTGTTTTACTATAATTTTAATGTTTGATATGTGTATCGACTATCGTATGAGAGTGGAAAGGTACCATTAATACCTATATACTTTCGTTTTAAGGATGAAGAGTTATAAAAACAAATAGCTACTATGTGTATGGTTTCCAAGTTATAATCGATTTTTCTTTAGAAACCTAATCCAAATACGATAGTGTATGACCATTCTTATATTTAACCGACTTCAAAAAAGGAGGTTCTCAATTCGTCTGTATGTATAAATTTTTTTTTTGTGTATGTTCACCGATATTTTCATGATCAATTATAGACGGATTTAAAAATATATATATATATGAAGTTTGTGTCGCTCAATGATAATACATTATTCAACTGATAAAAGCTTGAAAGTTATGCTCTTCAAATATTTACAAAGTAATTCAAAACTTTTATCGTCTCCGGATTAATTCAGAAAGTTTTTACTAATTTCCTCCTATTATATAATTATTCTAAAAATATTTTTTCATGATCTTCATTGTTAAAGAGATAGTTTAGATTATATAACTCATGAAATATGCCTAAGCAATATAAGAAAATAATTGACAATCATTTTCGACCAACGAAGTAAATTTACAAAGCGTAAAGGTATTTTTCCCGTTCCTTTAAGTTTTTTTAACAGTTTCCTTGTTTGTCAAACCGTCTTATACAAACATCTTATATTATAAAAAAAAAAAAAAAAAAAATCTTAGAGCGAGAGAGCGGAAGAGAGCTAAATAAATAAAATGGCAGAATCTATCAAGCCATACAAGTGTATATAGAATGCTTATCTGAAAGCTTTTCCTATTTAAAGACTAAATTTAACTATTTTCTTAGCACTAAACAATCATTTTGTTCATTTATTGCTTACACATTACTACTTAATCTACGAGTATAATTAAAAAATCAATCATAAAATGTGTTGGTAAATGCATAACTAAACAACGCCTGGACCGATTAGGCCAGTTGTAGTCCTAAGATGTTTTTTAGGCGAGAAAAAAATTGCCTGGAAATTTTACGCTAGTTTTCTTATAAAACTATATATTCCATATTTCTTATGTTAACATATTGAAGAAGTAGAAGTATAATATAACAGTTGGTAAACCAACTCCAATATTATAAAAATATATGCCTCCACTTCGGTAGAAAAACAATAATTCCATTACTTCATATACACGCGCGTGCAAAATTCAATTATACCCCATACGTGTCGTACCAAGTAAGTTAGACGCATGAAAATATATCCGGCCTCCCACAGGGCCATAGGAGACTTCCTTAATTAAACCTACTTTTCCTATGACGTGTCAGCCACCGGGTCTCGTTCGTAAAACTTTATTAAGTGCGATAATGCGCTCTCAGACACCCCTTACTACAGCTTAACTCTAATTTTCGGAGTCAGGATTTTGTTCCTACGTGTCCTACATTTGGACTTTTTGCAACGAAGACGAATAAAAGCTTTGGTTTCAGCGTACTATTTTCGTTGGGATCTTTTATATGATTACTTTTTCGACGATTGTTTTACATGACATACTTACGTCGTGTTGATTAAAAAGTTTTCAATTGGTTTCATAGCAATTTACACAAGAAAACAGTATGCAGATTTACTTCACACTATTCATATATTTTTTCTATACATATTTAAATAAAATAAGATTTTGATAAATAATTCAAACTAGCTTCAAAGCTAACTCGTTAAGAAACTTCTTAAAGTTAGTCACTCTCTTTCTCTCAATAACCTACTTCAAAAAGCCATTCAAACGTCTCGTCATTCTTTGTTATCTTTATAATTTGATCACGCATTCAAATATTGCTATTTAGAAAGGGGTTACACGAAATCATCAACAGACCTTGACAGTCCTGAGCGCGCCGTGAGCGGCGTCCTCCGTCCAGACCTTGACGCCTTCCCGCTCGTACTCCAGATTCCATCCATATTCGGAAGCGAGCAGGTCCTTCAATGTTTGGAAATCCGAGTCGTCGGCAACTCGCGCTTCACCACGCGCCCAGCCCGTGCCGCCCATTCGCGCGACATAACCGATCGCGGTCGGACTGACACACTGCCTCGCGGGCCCGCCGGCCGCACGGGCCCACCGCACGCATGCGCGGGTTAATTTTTTCGACCGCGTCCCTAAAACGCGTGTTTGCATATTAACTGCAAAACCGGATTAGCCGCTAAATGGTTTATGATTTTATCGCTTTGACATTCACACGATGGAGCCCTTTCGATTTTTGGCGATAAAGTTTTTTTGTAGGTAAAAGTTTAAACATCTCTCCTAGTTTCGTCGTGCCATTTACAAAAGCTCCGGTACTTACTTCGAGTGCGCAATGCGCTTTTATTCTTGACGTTTTGAGGACAATATTTTAAATGCGATTTTTCTCCTACAACCGTTAACATTTTAAATAGTAATACATTTTATACCTACATATAGACTCGATAATAAATGGAGTCCATGTATTTCTTTAAAATGTGTGCGAAATTAACAAGCAAACTCTTTAGCTTTGTAATATTAGTTAAAATAAAATGCGATAGCCAACGATAGGCATTTAATATGCCAACACATAGTAGTAACAGTAGCCTAATTAATTCTGATGCAAGCTAAAATTAATAAGCATTTTCACTACACACTGAGTATTATGCTATAAAGCCTAGTGCTTTCCCAGAACGTAGGAACAATTAAATTAACCTTAACAATACCACAAGTAATTTATTTTATAAACCTTTTAATTAAACTAACACCTGGATGTTATAGATACTTTAATGGAGACATTGCAACTGACTTGACATTTATTTAGAAGTGACCAGCCCCGGCTTCGCATACATTATGCATGAATTATATATATAAACATTATTCTTAAATCACTCTATATATTAAAAAAACCGCATGGATATCGATTGCGACAGACATAAGAAAGCGACTTTGTTTTATACTATGTAATGATTTAAACTTTTAAAAATGAAAAAGTCTAATCTCTCGCTTGACATTGAATAAATATGAAATATATCGATGGTTGGATGTCGGGCGATTAACACGTTCACTGCGTTAGGCCTATTATTTGGTCGTATTTTTTTTACGAACTCAGCGGTAGTCAATTGTACGTATTGCCCGTGATACGTGACCAGTTTCAATTTTTTTTTATTCACACTAAAGACGTCGAAAACTACAGCTTCCTTGTCAATTTTGCATTTTCAATAAAAGTTCAGTTAAAAAAGAAACAACTACTAAGAAAAACAACTACAGTGTCTTAAAAAAAACGTTTTCTTATCAATGAAACAAATAATTATGATCTACTAGTACTAAACTGTTTTTCATCAATTATAAATCTAACTTAAAAAGTTTGAAGTGAAGACGAGTTGCGGCAAAATGCAAACTAGACTGCATTGCTCGCAGAATATAAAAGGATAGTGTAAAATTGGGAATGATTGCAAGATTGTTGCTCAAAGATAAAGTTGTTAAGTTATTTTTCATAAGCCATACCACCTGTAAAATGTGAGAAGTACGACTCACTAACGCAGGCGAAGTGTTAATAAACTATAAATCCCCGGAGAAATTTCGTCTATAAATTGTACGGTAACAATTTTATTTACAAGAGAACACAATTTTATATTGAACAAGCTCGTGTGGTTTTTATTATTTATCACTTTGTATGTTACATTAAATAGATTGTGCTCATTTTGTTATATTATATATTTTCTTTTGCTTTAAATATAAATAGGCTTCACTGTTTTCAAGTTTATTAAGTGCTAAAATTGATTGATTCATAAACTCATAATCTCATGAACTGTATTCTTATTGATAAAGAAACAATCCTAGAGAAAGTCGGCATTCATAAACCTTAGGTACATTTAGTCACCTATAATACATAACGACTCTGATCAAAATAAATGTTCTTATCCTTTTTCTTTATATTAAGGTATAGACTATAGAGCAACTAGTATAGAATATCACAAATTCGCATTGCAGCTGTTAACTGGATAACCACAGACCACAAATAGCTCAATCGAATCTGAAGCAATTCTAACCAACATCCAAGTACGCTAACGATGTTAGAGGAATTGTTGATTAAAAAATATTCAATTCAAATAGAGAACAGATAAAGAAAAAAAAAAAACGTTTTCTTTATTTCATTATCTGTTCTTTCTGACAGTCAGATTTATTAATTGAATATGTATGTATTGTATGCAGTTTATCGTTTAATGTTTATTATCTATACTAATATATAAAGCTGAAGAGTTTGTTTGTTTGAACGCGCTAATCTCAGGGTTTACTGCTTCGAATTGAAAAATTCTTTTTTTATTGTATTGTCCATTTATCGAGGAAGGCTTTAGGCTACATAACATCACGCTGCGACTAATAGGAGCCAAGATATAATGGAAAATGTGGAAAAAACGGGGAAAATTATTTATGTTGAGGGCTTTCTTTGCGTGCGCTGCGAAAACGGTTCAAGATACAAAAATAATATGTATGAAAGAATTATTCCTCTTTAAATGATCTAAAAAAAGTCCGCGACAGTATATGTCTATCTTCTAAGATTGACTCACTATAACATAAGAATGAAATAGATCCGACGGGGAAGAAGTCGCGAGCAACAGCTAGTATTTAATAATATGTCTTCATCTCTTCTATATCCATGTCACCCAGATTGCTTGGCAGAGCAAGCAACATACAAATAATGATACAATAGTATACATACTTGGCGTTATTGTATTCTTATCGAAATCAGTGAAGTCTCAATAAAAGGAATTTGGGGAGAGAAGTTCAAACAAGTCTTGTCACAAAGAATCAAAGGTCTCAGACTCAGATAAGGTTTATCTTTTAATTATTCTTACTAACCAGAATTATTTGTTAATTAATAGGATTGAAGCACTTTATTGGACATTATCATAACATATTATAACAAAGTCGCTTTCTTCCATTTGTCCCTATGTATGCTTAAATCTACGCAAACAATTTTTATGTGGGTTTGTAACCGCTTATCATGCGCCGAGTCTGAATCGCGCTTACGATATTTGTTCGAGATATATATACAACTTAGCAACTTAGCATAGCATATTATATACAACTTCTCGACATCGAACCATCGGGGCCTAACGGCCGGCCAGTCAGTGGTTCGACTGGTCGAGGATCCTCCCTTTCGTTCAGAGGAAGGTGACATCCTCCTTCGTTCCCACACTGGTAGCCCCGCACTGAACACCGTACTTGTGGTGTCGTAAAAACCAACTCCAACTCACAAGCAATCACACAGCCAGCCATTTCACGGCTAATCGGGCATGTGACCTACCTCCTTCCTTCTCCTTCCTTCCTACCTCCTTCCTTCCCACAAGACTTTTAAATATACAGAGTGAGAGTCAAAAGAAAGGTTTTTTTAAAAGGACGGCAACCCACTCCTGAGCTGTCAAACTTTGCGAGTGTTGATGGGCGATGACCACTTTCCATCAGGTAGCTCGCCTGCTCGTTTGCCCCTAAGTTATAAAAAAGGTTAATGTGTATAATACATACATAATATAATTGCGTGTAAAGCCGGGTTGCCAGTTATATAAAAAATAAGTAACAAATACATCTCCTTTCTAATCCGTATCTCGTTATCTCACTCTATATAATCTATGAACTTTGACGCAAAAACAATCCTCGTTACGAAACTCATTCGGAGTTCTCACCTCCAGACTCTAATCCACTTACAAAGACACGATCACGGCTGGACTTGTTAGTACTGTAATTAATCATTATTGTTTGAATTGATACAAAGTGATGTTTATAGCGTACGACGGTACGATACGATATAAAGATTTTAATTTTATTTTTTAATTTTAATTTACTGATATCGGTCTGGGTTACTATTATACATGCGTAAAAATATATATATTTTCCGGAGCAACACAGTTTTCTCTTTTCCTGTCTTTGTGTTTTTGGTTTAATTGTAAGTGTCGTGTGTGTTATTGTATTGTTTTTTTTTTATTATATTTAGTGGTGAGACGAGCTGGACGCCCTCCTGATGGTAAGAGAACTGTCAGCCCATACCCAATGCAGTGCTATCCAAAACTTCCTCCGGGCAGGGGTGCATTACATTTGTGCTCTGGATAAAATGTTTATTTCTTTCTTTCTATAAAAAGATTTTTAAAAACGATTAGGTAACGTTAGTATTTAAGCTAGTTGTATTATTTTTAGTGTGTCGCAATTACTTGATAACATCATTGGGTATGAAAAGAATCATCAAAATCGGTTCATAAACGACGAAGTTATCGGTGAACATACATAAAAAAATATTATACATACAGACGAATTGAGAACCTTCTCCTTTTTTGAAGTCGGTTAAAAATGAGACAAATTTTTATACGTAAAGATTTATTTATTTATAAAAAAAGGTCATTTACTCACAGGTATCAAATGCCTCTATAGAAATAAGATTTTCGTGATAACACTTGGTTCCGTTTATATTATAAATTAAAATATAAATAATGCTGAATTTGAATAATTAGTATTGACCTGTTTTTTAATGCGTCGTAAAATATTTTAAGAAATTCTTCATTGATAGTGTATCTATATAATAATGAATGATAAAATGATTTTTTTTTCTGTTAATCTCAAATCAATCTATTCATAAAATTATAATACTTTTAAAACGTTATGACAATTAGTGTTAATTTGTTTTGGCATTAAATGAAATCAAAATTTAAAAGAAAACTTTTTTTATAAAATTGTCTCTAGCCAGTAATATAGTTTTGGCATTTACAATAAAGAGTAATACTTTTTTTTAACTAGTAACATTATGTTTAACAGTGACTGATGTCAGGCAGGCCTCCTTGGCAATGGTTTCGCCAGGCAACCCAGGCGGAGAAGCCGTGACGCGCGAATATCTTCTTAGCACAGCGCGCAGCTTGAGTTATATCATCGGACCGCAGTTCTACAATAGAAACATATTTATATTTTTTCAAATATCAATTGTTACTGTAGAGATGGGCCGAGTACTCGGTTGATACTCGCTACTCGGCCGAATAACTCGGTTAATCTTTGTTATTTGATAACGAGTATATTTTATTTTATTCTAACAAACTTTTTAAATTATTTATCTACTATGACGTGCAACGTGTTACGTGACGTGTCTGTTTGAAAACAATCAAGCGACTGGTAGTTGGAAGGTTTGGGCGGGGATCGAGGTGAGGGTTGTATTAACGTGAGCCGACAGTAGTTGAAACATTTAACATTTATTATGTCGCATAATGCGCTCTAGTGCTATACATAATTAGAAAACTAGGCCTGTTTGTACTTGTTTACATGCGAAATGGGAATTTGATTGAACCGAGTTACTCAGCCGAGTACCTACTCGGTTGAAATAAAATTAAGCCGAGTAATACTCGGTTGAAATAAAATTAAGCCGAGTAATACTCGGTACTCGTTACTCGGCAAAAGTGTTACTCGGCGCATCTCTAATTGATAGTATGAAAATTATTTAATAAATTTGGTAGTCGCGGTCAGTTTATTTTAAACTAGCAATCAGGCCCGACTTCGCATGCGTATGTATGTATTATCATTACATAGTATAAAACAAAGCTATCGCTGTCTGTCTGTCCCTATGTATGCTTAAATCTTTAAAACTACACAACGGATTGTGATGCAGTTTTTTTTAATAGAAAGAGTAATTCTTAAGGAAGGTTTATATGTATAATACATTCATAATATTGCAGAGAAAGACTGATAAATTTAGAGGTTTATAATGTGATGTCGTAAATAAGAACTTTTTTTTGCGCTTATATTGCAAACTTTGGCTAAACCCTACGAGATAGACCAAAAAATTGCACTACAGTATTATCCACCTAAAAAAATTCTACAAAAGAGGATAAAGAAGGGAAAAAAGGGATTTTTTAACAAACTTTGAATAACTGTCCAACCTAATAATAACTAATATTACTGAAATCTATGGAAACAAAGAGGCTTAGTAAAACCACTTACGGTCGCAAGAGACGTTGCAATCCTTGCCGGGCCAGCTGCCCCGGTTGCACCAGTAACGGTCGTTGATCTGAAACAGCCCGTGGTCCCATGACCCGTCCGAATTGTGATAGTTAATAGCATCTGTCCTGCGATTGCTCTCATGTTCGACGAGACATACCCCTGAAAAAAGACATTACTTTATCTAGGTTCATACAAACGATACGAAAAAGCTATTAAGCAAACTACAAGCAAATAATTATTATTAACAAAAAACCAATTTGTATAGTTTACAAGAAAATTGATGTAGGGAGAAATAAATAGGTTTATTTTTCTGATTCTTTTGTAACGTAAAATGGAAAGAAAAAGGAAGATGGACGGAAAGTGGTCATCGCCGCTCATCAACACTCGCAGTGCTTGACAGTGGGTTGCCGGCCTTTGAATATCGTTATTTTAAAAAAATACTCTTTACCGGGGGTAGGTCTCTTTCACAGGAGACCGACTGGGTGGGTACCCCCACAGTGCCAGACATTCAACCGCCTGAACAGTGATATGCAAATTTCATCCGGTCCTCTCCGGTCCTCTCATTTCTCCGATCTGAAGGGCACTGTAGCCAGCGTGATTACTGAGCTAATGAGTCTTAACATCTTATGACTCAAAGTGGGAGCATCAGTGTAGTGCACCTCTGCCCGGAGCAAAGTTCTGGGTAGCACTACATTGGTTATGGGCTGGCGTTTCTCTTACCATCAGGAGGGCGTCCAGCTCATCTCACCACTTCATGGAATAAAAAAAAATAAAAATAAATGAAAGAAAAGTACTCACAGTCTCTCAACTTGTTTCCAGAAAACCCATGAGCCCGCAACTGTCTAACAAGTTCGCATCTCGAAAAAGTATAACCTTCACTTCCTATCACCACAATTGCTAGACAAATTACAATAAACTTCATTTTATTTATTTATAGTTATTGATAACTCGATCTACATGCGAAACACTAAACGCATGAAAGGTTTCTAACCCACGACGACTTAATTACCATCTTATATACTCGTTTGAAGATAAACAGAGTATTTCTGACGTGCTTTTTGAGGTAAAAATCGTTTCAACTTAATATTCGAAGGAAGGAAGAGTTAAGGAGTGACTAAGCTTAAAAGCGTCTTAATTGTGACGATTTAAATCACTTTGTACCTCTGTTTTTTCCTGATCTGGTTTCCTTCCCATTATTATATAAAACAGTTGACGTATTTACAGTTTTCGCTTCACGTACGGCAGACGATTAAACGATTTAAGGGACTATCAGTCTATGCATAACACAGTCCTTTGAGTTTAACTATATTTTCAAATAAAAATTCTTCTTTTCTTAATACACTTTTAAATTGAACTGCTTAATAATTTGCAAACCAGTTTTGTATAGTTTTCACTAGAATGTTTTTCAAATGGAAAATGTAGTTAAAATGACTACAGATTGAATCAGTAATTGTTACAGCAATTTAGTGATTATTTTTAATTAGTTTTGTATTGAGAGCAGTTGGAATATCTGTAATTGTCAACTAATTAAAATTCCCACTAGATCGCTTAAAAATTAATTTGATTTAACTTGTAAATGAGATAGCAATACCAATTATATTTTACTTCTGCATACTATAAGTACTTTCAGAATATATTTCCCCTTATAGTATTCTGTCGTATTATTTTTACCCTTCTGCCTTGAATTGCTTAACAAGTTAAGAAAGCCAAATCGTATATGGCAATGTATTTTAATTTAATCTAGTAAAAATGAATATTTTATCTATGGATATTTAACTATAATATTAAATGTGTGTTGTCCATAATAAGTAAATTTGGGACTACGAAAAAATTACCATAAAAGGTATTAAGTAAATTTCTCAACGACTTAAAGCAAGTTAAAGTTATCGATAATACCATAACAAACCTTATGCATCCTAATTAAGTCCAATTAAGATAAAACATTCTGTTTATACAAAATAAATAACTTTGATCATTAAAAGTTCATTGAACTAAAAATAAATGTTTACCTCTTTAGGTTGTGTCTGGCCATTATGATACTCTGTACCGATTAAGGTAACCTTTGAACAATCCTTAAATAACGCAAAAAAAAAATTTTGAGCTTTTTTTTTAATTTCGAGTGCTGCTTTTTTCCTACAATGGGTATTATTAATTGAATTAAACGGAAAAAAGCTAATAATAATTTTATCAACATACATATTTGCAAACAGTTATACTCGTAGGATATAATTTAAAGGAAAAAAAAACGTATATTTAATGATGTAAATATTTATTAATACAGTTTATAATAAACTTAATACAATGATAACGTGATTAGTAATGCTTTATATTTACTTAATGCTAAAAACAGTAGTGTTAAGATTTTTGACAAAAGGCCTACAAGCTTTTACAAATTTGATGTGAATTGTGTTATTATTCTTTGTCATGACTAGATTTTACATGAATATAATTTTATAAATTTTAACTACTTCAATAATGTTACAGTAAGAAGCGAAGATTTTACGCTTTTGTAGTTTAATGGACAAAAAATGATGTCATTTTTTTATTTAAAAACACAATAAATTTAAGTCTCTTTTTTCGCGCATATACCGTCATAGGTCATCATAAAAGTATAAAAATATAGTTTATCTATAGCATATCGTATTAGAAAGTTTTAAATATAGAACTAGTCAGCCATATTGGAAAGAACTTAACACGAGCTAATGTCAGGCAGAGAGCCTTGGCAATGGTTCTTCCAGCCGTACCAAGCGTTGAATCCGTGTCGCTTGTAAATCTTCTTAGCGCAAGCCGCTGCCTTCGTAATGTCATCAGTCAACAGCTCTGAAATGTCAATTGAAAATGACATCTGGTTAAAAAAAACATTAAGTTGCCATGTATATTGCTATTAGAGGAAATATACCCTTTTTAAATAAGATTTGTTTAGGTATTATAATACCTAAACAACTCCTATTTAAAAAGGGTAGTTTATTACATATAATAAACTAGCTGTTGCCTGCAACTCCGTCCGCGTGGACTTTCATATAAACTTTGACCCACCCTTATAACCCTTTTTTCCAGTTAAAAAGTCGCCTATGTTCTATCTCAGGCTCTAGACCATCTTTGACCAAATTTCGTTCTAATCGGTTCAAGTTCGGTTAAGACAGACAGACAGTTACTTTCGCATTTAAAATATAGTATTGAAGTATGAATATCATTTTGCGTTTCGTAATTAGTTCGATCCTTTTGAGAGACTTGTGTATATCCTTAAAATTGGACATACCTATTTCAAAATATAAGGGAAGTTTTATTCGAGATGCTTTTGAATATTCGGATATTAACAGCTAAGATACTCACGTGCACAAGTGACGTTGCAGTCCTTGCCTGGAGTACTGGTTTTCGAACACCAGTACTTATCATTGATCTGGAACAACCCGTAGTCCTGGGAACCGTTCTTGTTGATGGTACCCTTTTTGTTGGTGGTGCGACCGCTTTCATTCTCCACGAGACATACCCCTGAGGTCAAATAATAGCTATGAGTATCCTACTAATATTACAAATGTGAGAGTTCGTGAGAATGTGTGTATGGATTGGTTTTTTGAAAACGGGTAGACCGATTTAGTTGAAATTTCGTATGTAGATAGGTGGTAACCTGGATTTTACACATGGAATGCTTTACATCCCCATATTGCCCCGGGAACGGGTACTTAAAGTAAAGCTTTCGTATGTAGTATAAAAGAAATATAAAAAATAAGACAGATATTCAAACTATTACGTACTAAATAACTATTACGGACAAACTATTACGTCCAAATATATAAATGACCCAAAAGTATTTTCGTGTTCAAAAACGTTGTTGTTTCGTTTCGTGTAAAGAACACAACATATTCTCATAATGAGAACGAAGTCACCATAATTACAAAACATTAAAAATCTGTGCAAATACATTTCTATCACTCCTTTCCTTATGAAAAAGGGAAAATGATGTGTTCATATTTATTATGTTCAGATAATAAGGGTCGTCGATAAACGTTGCTTGTACGATGTGCCAACATCCATCGAGTAAATAACAAGAAATATTAAAAATAAACTAGAGAAAACAATACGTTTACCGTGTTTTCATATCAAGGCATTTTTATATATTGTTACAAACTATATACATAATGATTATTTTTAAGCAAAATGTAATGTTTTTACTAAAAAATGTTATTGACTAAGTCTCATAAAGATTCAACGTTTTTTTATGACATGGAGAACAAACGAACGGGCTAGCCACATGATGAAAAGTAGTCATTAACTAACGGCTCTAGAGTAAATTGCCTCTCAAAAAAAAGGCGTCTTCCTTTTAAGAAGGAATACACTCTCTGCTTGAAACACCCCAACTTATATTGTTCATAAGTACCTATAAGCATTAAAAATATACTCACAGTCCCTTAGCTGACCTTCAGGAAACCCTTGTCTCCGTAATTCCTGCACCAACCCACAGCGAGTAAATGTTTTGGCTTGCGCACCCAAAACCAAGCAGACGACCGCCAATACGATAGCTAATTTCATTTTTTTTTTAATGTTTTATTGGCACTTTTTATTTAACTTTAATGCTTTCGGCACGAGCTAGCAATTAATTGTAGTCTAGTACTGAATGTATGAGGTTTATATAGTGGTCCCGAGTAAGTATATACAGTTGCAAATGTAAAAGGGGAATCCTCGTTATCAAGAAACTGAAGCAACAATGCAATATTTTAACCGGTTCTGTTTACAGTTACAGACCTCAGTTATCTAATCGCGGTTAAATTAATAGTCGATTAAACATTTTATATAAACTTTAACTTGTCAAATTGGATATTTTATTTTAAAAAAATTATCTCTGAAAGAAGAATTTTATATTGAATACATCGTGCAAGGACAATATCAGACATTTTACAAATTATTTTATACTAGCTGTTGCCCGCGACTCCGTCCGCGTGGACTTTCATATAAACTTTGACCCCCCCTTCCCCTCTTAAAGCCTTTTTTTTCGACCATCTATGTACCAAATTTCGTTCTAATCGGTTCAGTAGTTTTAGCGTGCTGGAAGACAGACAGACAGACAGAGTTACTTTCGCATTTATAATATTAGTATGGAAGTATGGATTGGGTTTTGTAAATTTAGCTTAAATATCTTATGTAAAATAATATCATATCCTTAAAGTCATTAGGTATTTCAGTCGTTAAGTCAGATATAAATCGTGTTAAACTCATTAAACTTTAAACTACGACCCCTATCTATGTGTTCGTATGATAATTAAAATAAGGTTATGAATTTATAATCAGCAAACCCTGAATATTTGACTCATCGGTTTTTCCAAAACCCCGAAATGATCGATAAAAGTTTATGCCTAGCTTAATATTAATATGATTTCAATGCAGTTCTTTTTAACATAAAAAATAAGGTTTGAATACGATCTTTAAAGAACTGTTTCTTGTGGTTACTGTATGGACAAATATCGACGTGGAAATCATGGAAACGCGCTATAATTATGCAGATTTTTATACAAAATTCGAACGTCGAGCCGATATTAACCGGCGACCTTATGTACCTACGCAGAGTCCACAAGAATTCAATCCATGAGGAAATACTTAATATGTACCGTCTCAGGATTTATATAAAATTTATAACAAAAAAATAAAAACGTTTTTTTTTCATACGCTTATTATATAAATAGGCCTAGCACGGATACCTGGCGAAATGTATAAGTATCGTCATCGAATTATTTTTGTATAAGATTTGAACTACGCCCTTACCACTGTAAAAAAAAGTAATTTCGATACTTATTTTTGAATTTAAAACAATATGCTTATATAAGTTTATTGTCGCAAAGAGGAAATCACAGGCAACACGTTGCATAATTCAATTTACGTATGAATAAGGATCGTGGTGTTATTGTTCTTTACCTTCTTTGTGTGGTTACTCCTAACAATATATTGCATTTATTTGTTTGTTTCTGCTATACCTTGAAATGCAGCTATTGGCATAAATATATAGATAATATTTTCTAAGCTATTAACAATTCATTTAAGAATAGATCGAAAAGTGCATATATTATTATTATTATTATCAAATAGAAGAAAAAATCGCTTTCATATTCTTGCTTTAAAGACTATTTGAATTTTATTCATACAAACAAAATGTGTATTATGCGGACGTAAGTAAAATATTTACGGTCTGCACTAAATCACATGCCTAGATATTAAGCATTATTAGCAATAATTAATAACATAAGTACATAACTTGTTACATCGCACGAAATAACAACATAATCTAATATACTATTAATAAATTTATTAGGTAAAATGGTTCTCTCTCGTGGAATATGAGAAATTTAAGCCCCTAAGATAAATAACTTATTATTAGTACCTTTTTCTCTCTTGTTAGTTGCAATATATTAATATCTAACATCTCGTTCGTTAAAGAAATACAATGTTATCTTAAAGCGTTAAGCAATATCTATATCTAAAGGAAATAATTCAAACAAAGGAAATGCATATTTATTAGGAAACTTAATCAACGCTTAACCTACTTATGTAGTCTGGTCGTTGTCTTGTCTATAAACAATATAAATATCTCATACGAAACGGTAATGTCCCGACTCCAGAGATATGACATGAGTCATATTATGATCCGATGAGCAAGTTCTGAGCAAACAATAACAAGGAATATTCTGTCATTTGTATGATAACCGAGAAAAGTCCCTTTTTAACCGATTTAAAAAAAGGAGGAGGTTTCTTCTTTCTTTGAGTAAGTTTTCTCGGACTTGAATTGACTAAAGCCCTCCTTTTGCGAACTCTTCCATCACATTTTTTACGTGATACGGGATAATAATAACCCTCGACTATGGGAACTAAATCAAACCCACGCTACGAATGATATAAAACTAAACTAATATATAGCTGAAGAGTTTGTTTGTTTGTTTGTTTGTGTGAACGCGCTAATCTCAGGATCCACTGGTTCGAATTGAAAAAAAAATTTTTTATTGAATTGACCATTTATCGAGGAAGGCTTTAGGCTACATAACATCACGCTGCGACTAATAGGAGCGTAGATATAATGGAAAATATGGAAAAAACGGAGAAAATTATTCATCGTTGAGGGCTTCCTTTGCGTGCGCTGCGAAAACGGTTCAAGATACAAAAATAATATGTATGAAAGAATTATTCCTCTTTAAATGATCTAAAAAAAAGTCCGCGACAGTATATGTCTATCTTCTAAGATTGACTCACTGTAACATAATAATAGAAATAGATCCGACGGGGACGAAGTTGCGAGCAACAGCTAGTATAATATATAATAATAAAAATAAAATATTTTCGGAACAAGCTTTTATAGCATTTTTGTTAGTTCTACAATGTACATAGACCAACTTTTCGTCAGATCAGCCTTATTGATTCTTACCGAAGTTAGGATGACATAACAAATTTCAGCTCAATCGGTATATTGAAAGAGGTTCAAATCTTCCTTGCAAGATGATACCATACAAAAGTGAAGTTAAATAAAAGCTTGTAAATTATTTACCTTAACACTTTGTTGAGGTTATATGAATATTCATCATGTCAATTTTATCTTGCTAGACTCTCTGGACTTACTCCTAATCCTAGCCTAGAAATAGTCTAGGTGGTCGGATGGATAGAAGAAACAATAACGAAACTTTAAAACCCAAAAAATATACACTTTGTTAATAAAACATTTTATTCATTATACTAATTAAACAATAAGTTACTTAAAGCTAATTAAGTTTTATTTTGCAATTTTTCTTTGATGTCTTTTTCTGTATTCACGATGACTTTGAGAAGGGAATCGTCCATGTTTTTTATCTACAACAAATTAAAAAAAGGACACACTCATTAAATTTCAATATTCATTACAATTTTTGTATGTAACTGACATATATTGTTACTAGCTGTTGGCCGCGACTCCGTTCGCGTGCACTTTCATATAAACTCTGACCCTCCCTTCCCCCTTATAACTCTTTTTTTCAGTTAAAAAGAAGCCTATGTTTTATCTCAGGCGCTAGACCATCTGTGCACCAAATTTCATTACAAACGGTTCAGCGGTTTGTCCGTGAAAGCGTAAAATTATTAAAAGTTTCAACCCTTCGCGCAACCTTTGGGGGTTGATTTAAAAAAATGTAGTCTATATCCTTCCACAGGATTTAGACTATCCTTGTAATATATTTCGTTCTAATCGGTTCAGTAGTTTTAGCGTGATGGAAAGACAGACAGACTGACAGAGTTACTTTCGCATTTATAATTGTATAAGCATGGATTTCATTTTACGTACAATTAATATATATCCATACATTTCTAATACAATGTAAATAAGAAATTATCTTTTTGATAGATATGATTTTTTTATATGAAAAAAATCAGAAGTACATTATCTAATAGCAAAATCAGTTTGATACTGACTTGCTAAACATTATTGTATGACTATATTCTTTTTTTTTACTACTCGACAGACTGCAAACGTTGACTAAAACATATTGCTTCTTATATAGTCCACCTCATAATCATCAGGAGAAAAGACTAGCCAAGATTTATACCTCTTTCTGAAAGTCTTCTCGTATAGTATTTAGTTCATCAAAACAATTAGTTTTTTCCTCATTGTACTTGTGCGTCAACTCTTTAATATTATTTATCCGTTGTGCCGCTTTTTTAGTCCGCTCTTGGCATTTCTTGTCTTTTTCCTCAGCTTCATGTAAATTACTGAAATTTTAGGATACTATTTAATGGTTATTTATTTTATAACGAATTTAAGTGATAAGATGAACTAAAAGTATTTGTATAGATTGAAATAATTTTGTAAACAATCAAAAATTACAAAAGATTTCTTTTTTTCAAAATTATTAAAGTGATTGTATCTTTGTATGTACAATGTGTATTGTGTCCTGTATGTAAAAACATAAATAATCCAACACATATAATGTAAAATTGCCATTATGGCTAAAATTAATTTTTTTTAGACAACCATAGAACTTAGTAATATTTTAATCACTAAACTACACTACTACATTAAAATAATCAAAACGAAAAATTTGTAAGTCACTCAAACAAATTATATATAAAAAATAACCTTTCAATTAATGCCTTATCTTGCTGCCTTTTAGTTTGATTCTCCAGTTGTTTCTTAATTGTCACTTCCCTAGCCGACTTCAGCTCAGTAAACTGAGATTCCATTTCACTTATCTCTGTGTTTAGAACATTTAATTCTCCTTCTCCACTATCTGAGTCTAAATCTCCATTTTCATAGTCCCTGAAAGTTACAATATACATATAGTTATAAAAAGTATGCCATTAAAATTATTTTAATAATATTAAGAGCTTATGGTTGAAAATATTTGATGATTATAAGTTTCCATACCGAGGGTTGTGGGTTAGATAATAATTTTTAGAAAAAAATTACATTCACAATTCTTTCTGGTTTGGTTTTGGGTCTGGATATTGCTATATAGAACATGCAAGTATTTACACAAGAAAAAAATAATTCTTGTGTAATTTATCCATTACCCAATATTACAAAACCAGCTTTGGTTAGGGAAGAATGAAATGACACTTAGTAAAATAAACCCCTGAAGTATACATACAACTTACTTCAAACTTTCAACAATCTTTTCAATTTCATCCAAATAGTTATTAGCAACATCAAGATTAGGTTTGATCGACTGTAAGTTCTTCAAACTATTTTCCTTTTGCACTAACTTTGTCCGAAGACCATTTAATTTCTCCTCTGCATCTTGGACATCTTGGGCAGCTTTTGCCGCTTGCGCTATTATATCATTCGCATCATAAAATACAAGAGCTTTCCTCTTCTCAATTTCGTCGTTTAAAGCATCTAACTGTGTCTTCCTCTGGTCTATAATATGCTCTAATTGATGATTTTCCTTCAAAAATTCATCCAGTTCCGGCTTTTCTGCATTGTAAGCTTCATTTTCTTGTTTGAGTTCCTCTTCGTGAATTTTTATTTGTTCTGGCAGCTGAAAATTAAGGCAACAATTTTTTTAACAAGCAGCAAGAGATTTTAAGTATCGATATCATCATTATTTTTTATTTTACATATTATATTTTTAGCAAGTTTTAAGTATATAAATATCTATCAATAGCTTTTAAGAGTGAACAAAAATAATTTATATTGAAATACATATTATTTTGAACTATGTTGGTACAGTTTGTTTTATTTTCTTACCTTTTCCATTATCTCAGCGCTTTTACCCTTTTCCTCTGCTTGTTCGTTTAACATTTCCAAGAACTTATTTTTTCTATCATCCAATAGTTTGACCTGAATAAATGTAACATAGAATATATTATTTAAACATCCTAAAACATTACTTTATAATGGCTCTTATTGCACATTATTGCAACTGAAACAAGAAATTCTTTATTTTAAAGTTTAAATTTGCTTTTAGTCGAGAGGACTTATCACATAATTTAATTCAATAAAAAATTAAGATATTACACAAACCTGATCTGACTTAGAAAATAATTCCTTTTCATACGGTTCTATATCACTCAATTTCTGCTCGTTAAAGACCATTAAGTTAAATAATAATAACAAAATGGATTGGGATGCTGTTGATGTGGGTTGCAGAAAGTGTGGTATGCTGATCTTAGCTTCAACTTGAGGCATCACAGACACCAAGTGATTGATAACTCGGATCATATTGATAACAGGTACTAGGTCCCAGTAATAAATTATATGGTCATTGATTTCTTCCCGTGGACACTGAAATTGTATTCCTTAATTAGAAAAGTAACAGAATTTCTTATCTATGTATTTTTTTTCAAATGTAGTCCTAGCAAAAATCTAATGGTAATTTGCTTTTGAAACATTGAATATAATTATTGATGGTTTTCAATTATAATGTAGATAAAATATAAGTAATGTTAGACTTTAAATGGCTATAAAATACATTAAAATAAATACCAGTACCGCATCTCGATCGATTCCCAATCTAGCGAATACTTCAAATACGGCTCCCATAACATTCTGAGGCACCTTAAGATCTGCGGCGGTAAGGGGATAGTTGGGAACGGCGCCATTCCAATTCCCAATAAAATTCTCTACTGTAACTGGCACTGAAATAAAATAGGGACTAAGAAATAAGTTCTCGGCTCAATAGTACTAAATAATCAAATTGATATAAGTTAAACTTACCATTCTCATCCATCGTTTATAAACGGATCAATAAAAGACTTTTTGGTCTATATCAAAAACACATAAAAGATTGATTTTAAGTATAACGCAGTGTTTTTCAAATCTATGCTTTTAGTTTATTCAGATAGATCAAATTAAGCCCACAACAAGGGAACAACAACTACAAAACATAATTAAGTTAATAACGATATTTTTAAATTCAAAAATGACGTTTCTCGTATATTATGCTTTGACGTATGCTTTTTTTATTTTGTATGTTCCGATACGAGAAAATTTTAAATATTAAACACACTCACATTAACTAAAATGATAAAAAACGTACATATAACTTTAAAACAATTATCATTTTATCAATAAAAAAATATTAAAAATTAATAATGAAAGGCAGTTATTTTATCTGACATAAGACAAAATTGCAAACGTTGTCAAATGTCAAAATAAAACAATTTACTAAACGTCACTGACACGACTTCGTTTCGACACGGCATCGTTCCGCATCTTTTATTTTAAATATTTATTATATTTGTAATGCTGTGTCCTCAAAAATGAGGATAACAAACGTGAGACATGGAAGGATTATTCGTATGAGCGCAGTGTGTGCTATTTTTCTGGTTTTAATTTATGCTCTACACAGTTTAACTCGTAGTAAAAGTAATGATTCTTCGGATATGTTTGACTCGAAACCAAAAGCTGATTATTACAAGTTTCATAGAGATGTATATCCTGTATTAAAAACAGGTAAGCTAATATAATATAATTTATATTTAAATAATAATATAACATTGTACGTTGGAAATGAGAAAAGAACAGTTATTCGCCTCAGACCATAACGCGTCGTGAGAGTTATTATTGTTACATTTCGTCTTTGTATACTTACTTCCTACACGTAAAACCTAACTTGAACTAAACAATGCATAGTTGATTTTTCTTGATTCGATATACAAACTCAGTTAACTCGTAAAACTTATCGAAATATAAATTGTCGCATTGATTTTCTGAACACGTAAACAAGTAGATTGTACGTGCGATAGGTCATTTATCAATAATTTTTTCATGTCCTATCGATTAATTTAATCTTTGTGTAATTATTTAATTCTGAGTATTACAAAAATGTATAATTTTTATTCATCTTCAAATTATTTGCCCTTAATACTTTAGAAATTAAAATTAATATGTATTTTTTTATTGAATGTTTCCAGTTTATCTTGCAAAACATTGTCTAGTCAATCTAACCTTTTCTTTTTTGTAATAAATTTTCATATTTAAAATTCTATTATAATGGGCTTAGTAATTTAGAAGTTATGCAAAATATACTCATAAAGTAGATTTAGAAATTGAATAGAGATTATACTCATAATAACACAATATGATTCTAGAACTGGGCAATTTTGAGCCTAAAGTGAAAAGAACACACAAAGGTCCCGGTGAAGGCGGAGAACCATATCATATGGCCCAGGACCGGGCTAATGATATAGCAGAGTCGGAAAGTGAATATGGCATGAACATTGCCGCATCAGACGATATTGCTATGAATAGGTAAAAATGTCACGTTCTCTTCATACACAAGTCCTTAGTTTTTGTCACCTTAGTCTTAACCATATTTATGCATGTCTTATACACATAAATGTTCCTCTTAAACCACTCTATCTGAAAAAACAACATGAAAATTGGTTGCATAGTTTTAAAGATGTAACCATTTGACAAGACAGTAAAAAGTGACTGTATTGTATACTCTGTAATGAACTTTATTATATCCATATATACTGTCACTGTGTTTATATAATTTTATTAATTTTATTTAGATTTTAAAGTTGAACTATGACATATCAGGATGTAAAATATTCAAATTGTCTAAGACAAACCTTGAACAATAAATATTGAAAATGTAAAGCTCACTTTGATTATAATAAGATTCTGCAACTTCTATGAAGATGATACTTATTAAAATATTCCAATTATTATATAGCTGTCTGCAAGATAATATTTTCTAGATAGAAAGTCGCCAATTGCTGTAATTTGTATCAACTAATATTTTAGTTGTGTGTATTCTTCATTAAATTGTATTATAACAAAGTCACTTTCTTATGTCTGTAGGAACATAGGGATGTATACTAAAAACTTCACAACATAAAGTGATTCAGAGGAAGTTTATGTGTTTTATACATGCCTAAATGTGAATAAAACTGAGGATGGAGCGGTGCTAGTTATCAATAAAATGTGTTCCTTTACTTAGTTTAAATTTTTTACAGTATAAGTAATAATTTAATAACTCAACAGAACTGTAACAGACACTCGATTGGATGAATGTAAATACTGGCATTATCCCGAAGAATTGCCATCCACATCTGTAATCATTGTTTTCCATAATGAAGGCTTTTCGGTACTGATGAGAACTGTACACTCGGTTATAGACAGATCGCCTCCCCATATACTCCATGAAATTGTATTGGTAAGTCCCTAAATTGAATATCAACTTTCTGGTCTTTGGTTATTTATTGATAATTTAGTTATAAAGATACAGAGATATAAGATACAGACATAGAAAACTTTTACATTAAATATTTGCAGATTATAGTAATTATAGTCCTATGAAATTTGTTCTTAAAGTTACAATAAAGCCCATAAAGCCAAAAATGCAACAAATGTTCAGAATGTTGGGTAGTGGTCATAAGACCACTAGTTAACTATTACTGTTTATTTTTTACCCAAACATTTAGAATAGATTCAATGTTGATGTTTACAAAACGAATTGCCATCCGCAGGTCGACGACTTTTCCGATAAAGAGAATCTCAAACAAAATCTGGATAATTATATCAAGCGTTGGAACGGTAAAGTTCGCTTAATAAGAAACACGCAAAGGGAAGGGCTTATTAGGACACGTTCAAGAGGCGCTCAAGAGGCTACCGGTGAAGTAATAGTTTTCCTAGATGCCCATTGCGAGGTCAATACGAACTGGCTTCCACCGCTCTTGGCTCCCATTTATAGAGACTACAGAATTATGACCGTACCGGTTATAGATGGAATAGACCATAGGACATTTGAATACAGACCGGTTTACCAACATGGAACGAATTACAGAGGAATTTTTGAATGGGGAATGCTCTATAAAGAGAACGAAGTGCCTGATAGAGAAGCAAGTTTGCACAAGCACAAGTCTGAGCCTTATAAAAGTCCAACTCATGCTGGCGGTCTTTTCGCTATAAACAGACGGTATTTCCTGGAAATCGGTGCCTATGATCCTGGTCTTCTCGTTTGGGGAGGGGAAAATTTCGAGCTCAGTTTTAAGATATGGCAATGTGGGGGCAGTATTGAATGGGTGCCTTGTTCCAGGGTCGGACACGTTTATAGAGCGTTTATGCCCTACTCATTCGGTAATTTGGCCAAAAACCGTAAAGGATCTCTCATCACCATTAACTACAAGAGGGTTATAGAGACGTGGTTCGATGATGAGCATAAAGAATACTTCTATACGCGGGAACCGATGGCCAGGTTCTTGGATATGGGTGATATTAGTGATCAGATAGCGTTGCGTGATAAGTTGAAGTGTAAAAGTTTTGGTTGGTACATGGAAAACGTGGCGTATGACGTGTATGATAAGTTCCCCAAGTTGCCGAAGAATATTCACTGGGGAATGGTTAAGAATAAGGCTACTGGTGTTTGTCTAGACACTATGGGCAAAGCAGCACCGGCTTATATAGGTGAGTTTAATAATCATTAATTAAAAAAAAATAGATGAACGACGTACAGAAAATTGTTTGTACGAGTGAGTATTAATAACCTAAAAACAATTTGTAGTTTGTGTGTGTGTATGTATTTGTCTCGTATTTAAAAGGAAACATAGAATCCTTCGTTGGTCGTCTATCTGTCTGTCGAGACCCTTTATTTTAGTGACTATTGTGTATTAGTATCGAGTGGAAATTGAAACGTTAAGTCGAGCGTATAATCGAGTATCGAGTTAAAGTTTTAACCCTCGAGTCTGCGGTCGAAGTCCTAAAATAACCACAAAAATGTAAAACCCTTTTTAACCGACTCCGTAAAAAGAGGAGGTTTCTCAATTAGACAGTATATTATATGCTTTTTTTTATTAAAAATTCGACTAATAAATAGCAAAACTATAATTCCCATTTACCTAAAATATAATTGATCAGTCGCATGGTTATACCTTACACACCCACATACACGAAAAAATAAACCGAAAATGTATAAATCTTCAAATGTAAGGGGTCTCAAAAAAGTCCTTGATGTGTAGTAGCACTACTCTCAACGTAATCATCGTCGATGTCGAATTTTTGATACCGCTTACCGATTTATGGAGTTTAAGCTGGTCTAACAAATAATCGAACATCAATTTTGAAAATATTTTATTTATTTATATTTTATTCATGGTTTTGTTGTCGATACATTATCGTTTCTGTTTTTATTCTAAGTCGCTACTATTATAGATTGCTAAACTGAATTGAATACGTTTGTTTAACTGAAACTGCTATAGATTGATTAGAACCATCGGTTCTCAAGTCCGACTCGACTTGTCCAGTTTGTTTTAATAACTTGAGAAAATTAAAATCAACGGGTCATTAAACATTTTAGATCGAGATAGATTGCCGTAGTGCTTTGCACGCTGTAGCGTGTTGTAGCGTGCAAGTTAAAATAAATTTGATTTGACAAGTATAGTGTAATTCACAGACTATTAAAGATTTAAATTTGCAAATGTAACGTTTATTTGACATCATAGCCATCCATTCAATCGCCCATATAATATATATGTCGCAGGCGGATTGTATAATCCGCTCTATTACATTACGGCTAGCCGTTTTACAAAACAGGGCCGTTTTGAACAGACACGGTCTAGAGTTTGGGCAAATTCAGATGCTACTTTTATCGCGATATTAAAAATAATTGAAAGTGATTGAAATTGACGAGATGAAAGCTAAAATGCGAGTGAAACTTCGGGTAGCTAATAACCTTTAATTGTAATTCAATAAATGATCGCTCTTTGTCAATATAATAACTTCTTCTTTAAGTGGCCCTCCATTTCTGGAGATATGATTGTTCGACTGTGGCTATCTTTATATAATATGTAATGTAACCTATACAAGACTACAAATAACTCGATTCGCATGAGCTAATTTCAATTAACTATGGTAAAACATTTCATTCACACGCCTGGCATTCCGTATTCAGTATATGTAAATATCTAAAACTGGGAAATTTTGCCTCAGAAACTTAGAAACATTCGCAACAATCAAAATGAGCTTTTTGTAGTCTATTCGATTTGCTATGTAAGTACAGTTAGTATTAGACAAGCATTTTACCCACAATTTCATAGATTAGCGGATCTAAAAGCAGACTACTTGGCTTATAAATAAATACATACATAGTACACACAATGTGTAAATTTTAGAGAGGAATAAATGAATCGGATGGGCTCGACACATTATTGAAATGTAATTACTCACATTATAACAGCTAAACAGTTTATCGTAAAAAGTTTATTATATCTATAATTATATATTTATCTTATCCATTTCCGTACCTCTCAGGTTTCCTGGCAGAGATTGCTATTTAGCAATAAGGCCACCTCTTGTACATTATATTCTGTAACTTTTTACATGATATTGGATGACATATTTTTTTTTGGATGTAATGTACAATAAAGAATTATAAATAAATAAATATATATATAACAAAATTCTAATCTCTATTATTTTTACTCAATTTTAGGGACATCTACATGCCACGGAGCTGGCAACAATCAGCTCTTTAGATTGAACGAGGCTGGTCAATTGGGTGTGGGCGAGCGATGTGTGGAAGCAGACGCTGATAGCGTGAAGCAGGCTATTTGCAGGCTTGGAACTGTTGATGGACCTTGGAGGTGAGTGATACTTATATGTAACATATACCTAGCTAAATATAAATGTACTGCGGAAGCGACCGCTACTCATGCAGCGTGTTCTATCTCTCTTTTTCGAGACTTAACTTCTCGATATCGAACCATTGGGGCCTAAAGGTCGGCCAGTTAGTGGTTCGACTGGTGGAGGATCCTCCCCTTGGTTCAGAGGAAGGTTACATCCTCCTTCATCCTCACTGCGGAATTTTCGACTTTAATCACCGCGTTAGTGATGAGTGATGAACGACTCTTCAACGTACGCTCCGGATGTTGGGTATGTCGGTGGAAGTAAAAAAGACCTTATGGCTGAACGAACGTGTCATCACGTTCGTTTAGCCATAAGGCTGTAATAACAAAGATAACAGTATAACAATACTGACTACTCGGAACATTACGATTCGATTACGATACGATATTATTAGAGATATCTAACATATTTAATATTAAAATGAAATGATTAATAGATATATCAAATCTTCAAAATATATAATACTAGCAGCAAATATGGTAAAAATATAATATTTAATTCTTCAGGTACGACGACGAACATAAGCACATAATACACAGACTGCACAGCTACTGCCTGACATTGCAGCCGCACTCAAGGACGCTGGGCCTAGCGCCTTGCGACCCCAACAACACCTACCAACAGTGGACTATCACGCATAAAAAACCGAACTGGTGAGACTGAACGAATTTCAATTTAAATTAAGAATTTCGTAACGTTCTTTTTTAGGTTTTAAATCTCTAGCAGCCAGCAATCGATGAATAACAGCTGTTTAATTCGAATTTAGTTCCGTTCAAATTTTAAAAAAGTACATATTGTCGTCAAATGTTTAAATGTACGATATGAAAAAAAAACATTTTTGCATTTAAGAACTGATTTTATTTATTTATGTTATTTAATAATATTATCGTACAAAATTTAAATTTCGTATTAACGTGGAAGAAGTAGAGAGTTGATATCTATGTATTGTTAATATAAAATATTTTTCTACCCTGCATTTAAAAACTTTCGGAGTGTCTGTCACAACATAAAAAGCTCTCAGTATTAAAATTCATTATGGTTTATACATAGAAATGTACTTAAACATTCCGCAAAGTTTGGAATCTCTCAAAGATGAGATTATTGTAACTGAATTTTGATACAAAAGCAATTTTTAACTTTATTAATGTTTAACTATAAGGGAAATAAAAAGGAACTTACTTAAACCAGCTTTATTTATGTACACAATGTTTCGTTGTGAGTTGCTATTTTTAAACAAAATATGTAATTTTATTATTCGCTCTAAAATTAAGACTTTTCCTATATCTTATGAAATTGTAACCAACAGTTAAATTTATTTTTATTATTAGTATAATATGGTCACAAATTTTAAATGTTTATAATAATACGATCTATATTATTTCGTATATAGTAATTTTATAATAAGTTACTTGGTTTAAAAACCTTTATGATCATCCTAATTGCTAGATTTTTCTTCAGTAGATTCCCAATGGTTGCAAAATATAATTATACCTCTATTTATACAAATGTCTCAAAATATTTAAGCTTTATTTATAATTCTAAGTTTTAATGCTCAATGGTGTAAAAGCTTCTTGCTATTTCTTTCAAGACATTTTATTTACTCAATATATGAAATTAGTTATCACTTAGGTACTAAGTATGATATGTACATAAATGTGTTCAAAAATACTATGTGTCTTAGCATTATTGCTGCTTTTCACAATTATTTGTATACCTATTTTGTTTGTAGTTATTGATTCAAAATTATCTGGATCTGTATGTATATCCATTGTAGAAATAAATAAATATTTGTTGTTATACATTGTTATTTATTTTACCCACAACTGAATTCGTTCATTGTATGCCTGTCTTGAATTTCCTTGACAATTCTACTCCTAAACCACTGGCCGGTTTCGATAGGTAAAAAAGTGCCATTGGGAGAAAATTGGAAAATCGTCATTAACAGAGTTCAGGGACAACCATGACACTTAGTATTTAAATACAACAAGAATGTTGTTCAAAATACAAAATCGGCATGAGAAGCATTTAAATATTTTGCCAATTCTTATTTGATATTATCTTGTAAATATATAATTTATTTTTTATAGTTAATGGGTTTACTAAAAGAGCAGATAATTATAAAATAATTTTATTTATAAATGTTATTCATTGATTGTAGTAAAGCTAACATAAGAATATTAACTGAGCTGATACAATGAATTTTCTACAACTAAAATTTGTAACTATTCTATGAGTAAGCTTGTTAGACGTAGCACCTCAAAATTAAGATGGATTTAATTTTATTATTACCAAGTATAGGCAAGGTATTACAAATTGTTAATTGAATGAGGTATTTTTTTGCTTTCTATTCATTATTATTAAGTCAAGCATCAAGATTGAGTAAGGGTTTATTTACTACGAGGGTAGTTTCGACCACCATTCAGACCAATCGCTTATTCTTTGTGTTCGGTCCAAAATTAACCAATTTGGAGATGGTACATCTGGTGCCAGCCAGTTAAAATCATCCAAACTATCCCAGTTGTTACTGTTTCTATCTAATGCAGACATATTAAAATGCTTTTCCAAATCGTCATAGTAAAGATTGTATGGAGCAGTTCTAATTTCAGTGCAATCTTCAACTATTCCTTTACTTGTAACATGCAAGTACACGTCACATTTTGTTGAAGTGTGCATCCGAAGTTGTTGACAAGCAGTAACAATTTTACAATTTGTACACTTTTCCATAAATACTGATGAAGTTACTGGTCCGGATAAAATAATACAATTCTCCAAATTCGTTAAATGCAAAGTGGCCATTACGCCCTTCAATCCTATTGTACAATTCTTCAGATTTCGTATTGCCACATCCCTTTGAAATAACTCATCATTCTCCAAAGATAAGACTTGATCTTCTTTGGAATCAAAGCCAAACAATTTCTCATCCCATTTATTGCTATCTGTTTTGCCGGCACCATCAGCGTCATCAATGGAATCTTGTTTCTGACTGTGCGATTTAGGCAATTTCTTTCTCGTAAAACCAAATTTCTTTCTAGGCACATATCTATCCTCCAATTCATAGCATTTAGTTTGTAGGTTTTGTACAATTCCGAGATACTTGCGCATATTAAACTCCTTTAAAAAGAAAGATGATGTTACAACAAACTTTTGCAATTCATTGACTTCTCTCTTGATATTGTCAAAGTGAGGTGGCAAGATACTGCAATCTAAGGTAGGTACTTGGGATAAAAGTTGTTCAATATTCTCTGATCTTATTTTAAATGCTGCTGAGAAATAGTCTTCATTTTCATTGGTTGCATCAACTTCTTCCCTTGCCTTATGAGCTTTTTGTAATTTATCTAGACGCTGTGCTTCCCGTCTACCAAGCCTTTCTAACACTGCTGTTTTGTCACTCATTTTCCTTTCTTCAGCAATTCATCAACTTTTTTAGATATTTCAGAATTTTGATTAGTAGCTTCCTTTAGTACGGCCAAAGTGTCTCTACTAGTTTTTCTTGCTGTAGTAAACTTTGAATCCTCATCAAACTGAAACATAAAAATCGTCTTACTTCAAATGTACAATCAAATCTAAATAGTGTATAATAGTAAGCAAATCTGTTTAAAATATATGACAATTATTACATTTGATGATATCATGGATCTATAAAAACAAGGCAATAATCAAGTGGACTATAATTGATCAAACATGATGAGATTTATATCAAACAATATGAAAATGATCAAAATTCCGAGTTGACCACTGATTTTCTATTTTTTTTTATATTCAATAGCTTTAGTTTTACATAGTGTTATTTAAAAAAGGTTCATATTATCTGTCTTATAGCATTACAACATAGTAATTTCACTTCTCATGGCACAGAAAGATTTTAATGCAAAATTTATTATGATTTTGTTAATCTTTGCTCACAACAATTTAAAACAACACAAATTAGAAATGCATACAATTTGGTTAATATTCAACATCAAATCAGTGACCAAACATAAAAAATTATATTCAAATGTAATGACCTGCTTAAGTAAGTCATCATCAGGTTTGAAAAATGTGAAGAGGCCAAAACTGACTGTACCAATGGAGAGAATCCAGAACAGCGACTTAGCAGCTACACTCATCTCACCAGTTATATTTCCCCAGAAATTTCCCAAATTTTCTTATCCTGCTCCCTAGTTTTCAATCCACCAACTGTTTCTCCTAATGAATAGTATCCGTCTAACAGCCACTTATAATTTCTGTACATATACAAACGAAAATCTGCAACACGAACAAAAGACATACACAATAATTTTCTTAATTTTCAACAATTTATGTATTCCTACGAACAGCTGTCATTGTTTTATGTCCTCAGTTTGTCAAAGAATCGAAATGAACAATTTCCATGTAATAAGTAACTTGTCTTTGAAAGACACATATAAAATGAGTAAAAACTGACCTCTTTCGGTATTTAGTCGATACCAAAGACCGTACCCAAATGCAAGACCGGCTGCTTCGATGACAATCACGGAGGTTGCAGTAACACCCAGTATACGTCTAAATCTCGATTTAGGTTTATTTTCAAGCATAATATATCTCGCTCTAGCAGTAAAATTAAATTATATTGTTTTATTTGTGTCTGCTATCTCTTTATGCAGTAGGAATCACAAAACTGCGAATACAAAATGTCGCATGATGATATGATAATGGCGGTGACGTAAGTAAAATTGCACAGATTAAAACAAACTATTACCCACCTACTATGAACTAATATAGATTATAGCAAGATATATGCCATGTAGATATAAAGAAAAGACACATAACATGTTTAATAATAATCAAAATCAATGCTATCCGGAAAACGTAGTAAAGGAGAGACTGAGACTGGGACCTTTTTATTATAATATTTATAAATAAAACAATGGATTCATTAATTGGACAATTTTTAATCATAAATAAAACAGACTCAGCAAAATATAAGAAAATCATTGCATCTGTAATCAGTTATTAATATTTTTAGTATCCATTAATTTTCTTCCTCTTCCTCTTCACAAACATCTTCACATTCTCGAATTTCAGTATCGTCATTATTTTCCAAACAATATTGTGGAACCTCTTTATCAGGAGACGACGGACCCTTAAAAATATATGTTTAAAGGTAACATTTTTTATAACTTAATTAAGTAAGTCAAAATACTCCGATTTGCAATAATAAATATATGATGTACTAATTCTTAAAAATTATACGACTTTATTTAGAATGCTTACATTTTCCATATATTTTCCAACAGGAACATTATCAACGATATGGTAACGAAAGCGACTTTGAAAACCTTCTAGTCTATTATCAGTGCATTCCCCTTCGCACGGTAACCATTCTTCCCACTCTGTCATGGGACAATCAGATGTGGACTCTGGGTCAACCGGCGGTGGTAAATTTCTGAAATTATTTAAATAATTAGTTTATCTAATAAGAATGTATTGTATTTAAACGCCTCAAACACTCAAGTCTCAAGTAGCTGTTAAAGTTTTAATACTTACACTGGCGCAGGCGTGGTTTGCGCTGGGTAATTATATTCAGGTGATACGTTTTCTGTAAAAAATAATATTTGTATAATATACTGTTCTTTTTAAATTAAGTTAAGTAAAAAAAAAACAAACCATGTGTCATTAAAGTGTAAAAGGTAAGTAAAAGGTCTTACAATTTGTGTTTGTTTTAATTTGATAAAACTTTACAATTATTAGGTAAAATTAAATGGACTTTTAAAAGCACTACTATAAGCCAAAAGTCTCATAAATTAGTAATAGATAAAATGCACACAGATTTACCTCTTGTTTCTGGCACAGAAGGCGGTTCCGTTAGACAATTCGAGGTATAGTATGTCCTTATTAACTCAAATCTCAATTTAGCAAACGGTTTTACTTGCTCTTTTGGTATTTCCTTATTGATTGGCGCAGATGATATCGATTGGGGAGGCATCGTGTCATCATTTGATGCCTAAAATATGTTTTAGCAAGTTTATATGTAAGTAAATCTTGGATCTGGCTAAAAACTGTTTTATACGCTTAAATATACTATATTTATGGCACGGAGTATATTTAGAAGAGTTTTAACTCACTTCAAACGTCATACCACTGTCTGTACCGGCATCTAGCGGATATATATTCAAAGTGAGATTCGGCGACCAAGTTCCGGTTATGGCGTCACACATTTCCATATTTGATACACCTAGGAACCAATCAGGTGAAGGCAGAATCGCTGTCACTACGGAAACTAAATGGAAGTCCTTTGTGACTCGAAAAGTTGTCGATGTTGACATGTTAGGTTTGGGTTGGCCTGATGCTTTGATTACTGTGCGAACTGACGAGCCCAGCTGAATAAAATACATAAATAATTATCGTTATTTACATTGAAGATTATGGAATCTTAAAGACATAAGATTTTTTTATTGATGGCGTAAGGTATAAAAATCTTACAACAGCATACCTGCGCTAGAATTTCCATCTCCAATTTAGTTGTGTTACCCTGTTCAGCCAGCATCTTGAGCCCAGGACTAGCCACAGAGTTAAAATTGTAAATATTAAAGTTCTTATCATGAGAAGCGCCAACGACATCGCTGAAGCGCGCCAACTCTTTAGTATTTGGAAACATTTCCGGGTGTGTATTATAGGACCATATTCCGTCGAATTTCAGCTGTATAGGTAAATAATATGAAATTGTATTACAGCATCATAAATTTATAAGTGTAGAGACATACCGGGTAAAACAAGTCAGTGTGTAAGATTTTTTTATAATATACTAGCTGTTGCCCGCGACTCCGTCCTTCCGCGTACACCGCGTGGACTTTCATATAAACTTTAACCCCCCTTCCCCCCTTTTAACTCTTTTTCCCAGTTAAAAAGTAGGTAGTCTATGTTTTATCTCAGGCTCTCGACCATCAGTGTACCAAATTACATTCCAATCGGTTCAGCGATATGGCCGTGAAAGCGTAAAATTATAAAAAAATCCCTCGCGCAACCTTTTAGGCTTTAGACTATCTTTGTACCAAATTTTGTTTTAATCGGTTCAGTAGTTTTAGCGTGATGGAAAGACAGAGTATACAGAGATAGACAGAGTTACTTTCGCATTTATAATATTAGTTTGGATAATTAGTTTGTAGTTACAGATTGGTTATTTTGTATAATTTATCTGTATTAAACTAGCGGTGAAACGGCTTGAATCCAATAACATACCAAATATTTAGCATCCTCGCAAGCTTGACAATTATCGTTTTCCACAGGCTGCATATCTTCGACATTACGGCGGTCTTCACAAACGCGCTTAGACAATGGTCCCTCAAAATTGTACCAGACGTCAGGTTTTACCGCTAAAACTGCATAAATTGTGACGCACTTATTGTCCTTTTGAGGTGCTAGCCACAGAGCCTGGAAAATTATTACACTAATTAATTACTTGAGTTTTAATTCAAAATGAAAACAAAAAAATATTACATCTTGTTTTTATTGTTTCTTAAATATAGATATGGTTAAAACGTTACCTCAACAGACTTTTTAGGAGTGATATCCGATTGTATGACGGAATTTTTGCAATTTGGACTCGGTACTGTAGGAAAATCCGGGGAAACTTTAATAGCCCCTGGATCCAATAATATGGGTTTTCGAGGATTCTTGTCATTGTATTTTGTGTCTTCTCGCGCGGAAATTGTAAAAGCTATGAATGTTGAACTGTCGTCTGTAGAATATAGTCTCACTAGAACATTCCAATGTATTATGGGATATAGAATAAAATGTTACTCAAAATGAGTACACAGTTGTTATATTTCATTATTTAAATTGTTTTAGGATGAGATTATTTCTAAACATTATTAGTCCAATGAGTCGTTGTTACCTGTGTATTGTCTCAATGGTATGTACATGTCTTTATTGATGCCCACTATTTCAATTTTGAAACGATTATCAGGTGGTAAAGGTAGCGTTTTCGTTCCCAAAGGCCGTCGGTCGCAAACCACATTTTCATTGCATTTACTCAATTTTAGAATGAGAATAAAATTAAGCGCATATCCTTATAACAAAAAAGAAATACTGAGTTTATTCGTTAGGTAATTAAAAAAATATATTTATAGATTTCGGTAGACAGTATGGACATACTAGTTATTGAAATAAATAATTTTTTATCTAGTTTAAAAAATCATAAAAGAAACAAATATTTTAATGTAACTTACCAAAATATTTACGCATTGTTTGTAAAATGATACTAATAGTGCATGTTACTCGCAAGTGATGTAACTACTGAATTAGCGTCAAATTGTTTTAATCAAGCTGACACATTAATAAAATCATCTCGTGCGTCTAGTATCATCATTAGTAAAGGGAAATTGAGCTCACAGCACGAAGTACCTATATTTATCCTTTATCCAAATATTTGAAATGCGAAATTGTATAGGTATGGGTTTTGTAACTCTTTCACGGAAAAATTGGCAAATAAAATTTTCTGAAGTTTTCAATGTAAACATATTGTTACGCAAATTAAACCATATATATCCGGCTGAATTGATATAATACTGCAGTAAATGATCCTACGTACAACAAAATTATTAAACAAATAATAATTAACGATCCATACTAATGTTTTCAACCCTTATTTATTTCTTTTAAGATATACTAACAGGTCTTATAATTCGAATGATCAACAACTTGTGTTGATCAAATGCGTTCACGATGTCTTAATTTTTAGAATAAGAAGCAATAAAAGAGTTGTTAAGTAAATAAAACATTTATTAAAAGCTTATGTATTTTTACCTTCATAGAATAGGTATAAACTATAAACTAAACAATATTAATGATTTCATAAAATGGAAAGATAACATAAATTTGATTGATTGATAAGGTATTTAATATAATATTTAGATAAGCAAAGTTAGAACCATCTATCGAGTTTCATTACTAACATCTGTTTCACTGCATTCATCAACGCATTCTCGTTGTTCGAAATCTTCGATGTGATTTTTACAATAACGAGGTACTTCTTTCCTTTGCGACGGATCCATCTGAAAAAAATTATTGGTATTAAAGCGGCTTTAAAAACCTTATACTTTTATCGATTGCGCTATTCAAGGAATATAGTATCATTATATCTAAGTTGGCTTTGTATTTTAGAGTTCACGGTAAACTTATTTACTAATTGAGTTATTTCGTCTGTTTCCAACGAACTCTCATATTTGGCAGTTTATGACACTATTCTTGTAGATATTTTACCAGAACATTCCAAATCGTTTACACGGATCGTATTTCTCCAAACAACTTCATCAACCATATGAAACTTTTACCCAATCAGAATCATATTAATACTTGTCATTCGTCAATTATAATCTATTAAATTTGTAACTAGAACATTCCAGAACGTTTACACGAACTTAGCTTACATTCGGGTCGTATTTCTCTACAGCAACTCCATCAACCATATGAAACCGCTCTCTCCCCTGGTAGCCCTCAACGCGTCCCTTCTCGCAGGGCCCCTCACACGGGCCCCACTCCATCCACTCAGACATAGGACAGTCTGGTGAAGATTCTGGATCTGTTACTAACGGAGCTTCGCTGTGACAGAATTTTATTTATGAGGCAATTGCAACTTACGTCCCTGATTGTCAAAAAATGTTATGGAGAAGACGCTTAAAACGTAAACAACCAGCAGAAAACAAACTACAGATTATTTAAACTGCTCTTATAGAGCTCGTCGACTATTGAAAAAAATATACCATCAAGAAAGTAATAAACGCCCTTACCGCCATAACGTGGAGGGTAGATAGAAATAACTAACTAGGCTCACCCCCGCTCAGAACCTGTTTGATACCTGGATGGCTCGTCCGGTTCTGATGGACCATCTGTGTCTCC
This sequence comes from Eurema hecabe, assembly GCA_026213755.1. Lineage (NCBI taxonomy): Eukaryota > Metazoa > Arthropoda > Insecta > Lepidoptera > Pieridae > Terias > Terias hecabe. Next base: position 7,830,001 of record JADANM010003811.1, on the reverse strand, counting down.
GTATTCTTCTGTTGTAGTTGTCGTTGATTCTTCTGTGGTGTCTAATTAGAGTTATTGGGAGGGTTAACAAATAAAATGCTACTCGTTCTACTATTT
>JADANM010003811.1:7790151-7823927 GCA_026213755.1 Eurema hecabe | reverse complement strand
ATAGAATTATATATTTCTAACTAATAGATGCAACTTATTTAGGAAGTGACAATTCTTTTTGAATAAGAAAGACAAAGTATTTATTTTCTTTTAAAATTTATGGGATGAAAAAAGAAATAGTCTGTACAATATATTTTATAAATGTAATGTATAGTTATGACTATAGTTTAGAACACATACTATTACATTTTGTATTGGAAAGCCGGAGTAAAGTTGACATCGATTACCTCAAAAATGATCTCATTTTGATCCAACACATATCTATGTGTTGGATCATTTTTGCTTGAATCAGTTCAAATATATTAATGAAAAAGATACCTTTTCCCGTAGTTCCAATTCGAATCTAGTTGTGTTCGCGTGTTCAGCGAGATCCTTAAAGCCATCACTAGCCAATGTGCCAGGAGCCCAGACGATGAACTCCGCAGAATGGGACGCTCCGACCAAATCGCTATATTTTGGAGTCCAATCGTTCTCGGGGTAAAGTCGAGGGTGCGTGTTTCGTGACCAAACACCCGTAAATGAAAGCTACAAATGTACTTCATAATAATAATAAGTATATTTATATAAAAAAATATTACAATACAAAAATAAATAAACATTAGAAAATATCAGTTACAAAAGGACAAAACAATCGTATAATTTTTAACATAACCTCTCTCCGTTAGCAACATCTGTACCTGAAAAGTATGTGAAAATTTCTAGGTATGATATTTTTAGATAGATAGATACGATACGATATTTTATGTGTTTATCGACGGCTGTTCTTATTTATGGGCTGGACTCAATTTACACCAATAAGGATACTTTCAGACCAATCTCAAATTATTGATGATTTTTACCTCATACTTCGCTTCTTCACAGATCTGACAATCGTAATTTAACTGTGGAGTGACGTCATCTGGTTGACTCATATCTTCACACAGTTTGAGTGATAACGGCGAACCGTCTTCATACCATTCGTCTTCGTTTTCTTCTACCATAGCCCGGAGAGTTACACATCCGTTGCCTGATGCAGGCGCTTGCCAGTAAACCTTGAAAATTATACTGGTTACTTTGACACAGAATAGATGAGGGTTAATTTAAAAGACATTCTTGATTTATTTGACAGTGTTTACGTGTATACTTACTACTCTCTTTCCTCCTCTACGTGGCAGTCCATTTCTGGAGATTTACTACCAGCTTCTTCCAGCGCTAGAGATCGACAGTGAATATTCCTGTACCTTCTCCTCTACTTGTCCCTCATCAAAGAAATATAAGAAAGCATCACTTACCTCAGCTACAGATTTCGGTGTTCCTACAGCATGTTCTACTGAATTAAGGCAGCGGTCACTAAATTTTGCAGTTAACAGATTTTGCGGTCTCATTTCACCTGGTGACAATGCTGTTACTTTTCGAGGATTCTTTGGATCTTGCTTAACATCGCCTTCAGCAGATATCATAAAACCGATGAACGTTGATTCTCCGTCCGTTTCCGTTAGTTTCACTAAAATATAAATGATATGGTTAAAGGAGAGCGTGGGTGTGTCTTCGGACTACAAACATTACGGTTAGAGATGGCAAGATTTTGTATCTTTGTATGAATATATTATGTTACTCAAAATACTTTGAATTAAAATTATAGTTTCTTGGACACTACTGGTTCTGGAGTTATAGAATTATAGTTATATAATTATACTTCGGGACTAGTTTGGAAAATTTTCTGTTAATATTTTACCTGTGTAAAGCTGATCTGGCATATAAGTGTCATCAGTTCCTTGGACTACCAATTTAAACCTTCCATCGGGTGCAAGAGATTGCGACATAGTACCGTAAGGCCGGCGATCACATCGAAAGGAAACCACTTCTTGAATAACAATGAGATGTAGCATAAGCCAAACTCGAAATGTAAACATTATAAGTATCCTCAAAAACCTGTACCTTCCGCTGTAGCGGTGACTGTAAGAATAGTAATTGAAACTAAAGTCTGAAAGGGAAGTTGATTAAAGTCTCATGGGAAGATCCGTGACATGGAACTAGAGGATTAGGTTACGCTTTTAAATGATTAATTTGCGCTTAGGAAATAAAACTCAAGATATCATTTTCGTCGCGACCTCATTCTTAAATGCATACAAGGATGCATAACACAAGAAAGCTATTAAGTATGAAATACAATATTTAATATGCTATTTCTCAAGTAAGCACCGTGTAAAGAAACTTACAAAGTATTTTTATGAAAGTTTTATATCCTACTTATTAAAGTTGTTTATAGCTTTAGCTAAATATTTTTATTCAAATATGTTTTATTTTATTAAGCCATACAAACTAATTAGTCTTTAGTTTCAAAGGACTATAGTTTTGACTTTTGAGTTGGCATAATCGAATGTTAGATAAAGTGAAATTGACTATAAAGGCGTAAGAATTATTTAACAGCGATTTAAATCTTGTTAATAGTCAAAACTTTTTAGTTATTTTTTTCTATGGCAAGGTCAAATTAACTTGACCTTTTCTCCCCTCACCTGACCCCACTTACTCTGTCAAATGGCTGTCAAATCAAAAATTAAGTCATCAGAGCTAATGTTTTTAAAGGAAGTAGAGAACTGTTTCTTTAATATTCTATTCTACGCGTTCGGATCGTCAAAGTTTATAATCAAATGGTGAATAAATGTCTGTAAAGCCAATAAAAATGCCGTCGGCGACGAAAGATTCTACAATTCTGAAGATTGCGGTGGAAATGCTAAATGCACCGGATAAGGTGCCTCAGTTGATAGAATTCGATCAAAGCCAGCCTTTATCGAGTATAATACAGCTACTCTGTAAGGCGTGGGGCCTTCCAGATCCGACTAACTATGCTTTACAGTTCTCAGAAAGCAACAATCAAAATTATATCACTGAGAAGAATCGAAACGAAATCAAAAATGGATCGGTGTTGCGATTGGAACAATCCCCCGCAAAGACGGTACAGGATATCCTCTCCAAAATAAACATAGGGACGGAACCAGAACAATCGTCGGCTTTAATGAAATTATCCACAGTTAGCAGTGATCTGACATTTGCACTGGAGTTTATCAACAAAAAAGGTTTATCTCTCATTATAAGTAACATAGAAACTGGTAAGTTTAAGGGCACCGCTTTAAAGTATGCCTTGGTCACTTTTGTTGAGTTGATGGATCATGGAATTATATCATGGGATATTTTAGAAAATCAATTCATAAACAAAGTGGTCAGCTTTGTTAGCAACCAAACTAATGCCCAAGATCCAAAAATAATTCAGTCATGTCTATCAATCCTCGAGAATATAGTATTAAACAGCTCTGGCAAAAATTCTCATGTTGAAAAGGAAATAACAATACCAAGTTTGATCTCACACCTAGAAAATTCTGACAGAGTCATTCAACAAAACGCTATAGCTCTTATCAATGCAATATTCTCAAAAGCAGACATGACTAAAAGAAAAACAATAGCCGCTACCTTATGTTCTAAACAAGTCCGGAATAAAATATATGAAAACCTCATTACTAAGAATATTTCTAAGGAGGCATTGGGAACAGAATTAGCACACCAACTCTATGTACTCCAAACTTTGACTTTAGGTCTGCTGGAACCAAGAATGCATCAGAGAGCTGATTCCCAAGAACAGGAGTCACAGGAAAAGATTAAAGAACTGAGAAAATATGCATTTGAGAATGATAATAACACAAATATTGAAGTTACAACTAGAAGGCAAGCGGGAAGTCTTACTAAGGACTTTAAGAAACTTGGCTTTAAGTGTGAAATTGACCCAATAAAAGACTTCAATGAAATCCCACCTGGTGTATTGGCTCTGGACTGTATGCTCTATTTTGCTAGGAATTATCGTGAAGATTATACGAAAATTGTATTAAGAAACAGTTGTAGAGCAGATGAACAAGAATGTCCATTTGGGAAGACAAGCGTAGAGTTGGTAAAGCTTCTATGTGAAATATTGCACATTGGTGAATCTCCCAGTGAACAGGGTCAAACATACCACCCACTGTTTTTCACACATGACCACCCCTTTGAAGAGTTGTTCTGTATATGTATAGTACTATTAAATAAGACTTGGAAGGAAATGAGGGCGACTACAGAAGATTTTGTTAAAGTACTCAGTGTCGTCAGAGAGCAGATAACGAGAGCTCTGGCAGCATCTCCTAAAGGCTTTGACAAGTTCCGACAAAAAGTAAAAGAACTTACATATAACGAGATTACTCATCTATGGCAACAGGAACGCACAAACCGTGAAGTGTGGGAATCACATGCACGACCTATTGTCGAGTTAAAAGAAAAGATCACACCAGAGATTATAGATTTAATTCAGCAACAGAGGCTTGGTGTTTTAGTCGGTGGAACAAGATTTAAAAAATATATGAAAATAAACAGAAAGGATAAGTTCTGGTTTGTTCGACTGTCGCCTAACCACAAGATATTGCATTATGGCGAATGTGATGAAAAAAGTACACCAAGCTTAGAAGAGCTTGGGTCTAAATTGGCCGTTGCTGATATTAAATGTGTAGTTGTTGGTAAAGAATGTCCTCACATGAAGGATTTAAAAGGGAAGATAAGTAGTCCACATCTTGCTTTCTCTTTAATATTAAAAGCGGCGGAAGTCCCTTCACTTGATTTTGTGGCACCGGACGAGCAGATTTTCGATTACTGGACCGATGGAATAAACGCGTTGTTAAAAGAAAAGATGACGAGTAAATCTTACGAAAATGATCTTGAAACCTTACTTTCGATGGATATCAAAGTCCGATTACTTGACGCCGAAGGGATCGACATACCACAAGATCCCCCAGTTATCCCACCGGAACCAGAAGACTATGACTTTTATTATGAAAATAATTAATTTCAGTATTATTTGTATGTATATTTTATTTAATAATTATGCACAAATATAGATTACGTGCTTCCTAGGTATAAGTCGGACCAGATTTATTATTATTTAATTTTAAAACAATGTTATTTAGATATTTGTGTATTTTTAAATTTCGACGATAATTATAGTTTGTATGAATCAATTAAATTCATTTATTCTCTTATTTGACATAAATGTAAGTGATATTTTTAAAACTATACTCTATCTATCATTTTTATTCACTTTTAATATATTATTGTGTAATTATTTTTAATTAATGATGATTTAATTTCTGAATGTATATTTGAATATACCAAAGACAAATATTACCCTTTTACCATATCTGAATAAATGTTAAAAATCTTTTTTCACGGTTTTTATTGAATACATCCCTGAACATAATTTTCTTGGATTTCTATGTAGTAATAGAAAAAATATACTGATTGTACTGAAATAATCTATATAGATTAGTTTGGAACTATGAAATTAATCCAATACACTGAAAATAAACACTACTCTGACATTCTCTTAATTAAAAAATTGTTTTTGTTGTAAGACAGATAGGTACTTATTAAATAACTACCAATGAGTATGTTGGTTAAGACGGAATAGGTTACCAAATATATCTTTATTTTACTGGACTTTACCATACACTTTATCAACATATTAAAAACAAAATGCACATATCCATGGAAGATTTACATCTCTCTAGCCAACTTTTTGAACCTATGACCAAGATTCAATACTAGAAAACTAGCTAAAGATGTATCTTCAGAACTTAACAAGGCAAATAAAACAGCACATCGACTATCACATTTAATCATCTAATCACTGCATCTTGGAGACTTCAAACTTGGTGTTGATGATCTCCTCATCAGAGTCGAGGAGTGGCAGTGTGCTGGCTGGGATGTTCTCTTCGACCCAACGCAGTTCTGACTCCAAGGAACTGCTTTTGGGTTCTACTTCATTCCTGTCCGGTTCACTTATGCTGGTACCGCGCATTTTGACCCCATATGCATCATTCACGAATTGTTCTTCTTCCTCTGTAAAAAAGGGCAAATTATAGGAGTTTACTTGGTTGACTGGCAGGAATTATCATTTAAATTATGAGGCCGCTGATGACATGCGCATAGTTTCTTGTAAAGTGAGATATTTGTATTTTTCGTTGTAAATGTGTTGAAGAAAAAAAGTTACCTAAAAAACCCAGACACAGAGCAGAATATGGCAAATATGAGTGGATTTTTCTAAATTATTTTGTTTTTTTTTATATAAATTAGAATGTTATGTAAAATTATCGATTACAATTCAGTCTACATTCTTACAGGATTTTTATAATATAAATAAAGCCAATCTCACCATCATCATCCTCGGCGTTATCCAGTAGGGGTGTGAATGCGTATCTCTGGTTATTGTTTGTGGGTCTCCATAAAACCATGATGGCGGCTAACACGGCCGCGAATAACATGTGCCAGTATGCCTCGTCCATCCACACTTCCTTCCAATCCTGGAGATATTTATACATAAACAGACAATACATTCAAAGTAAAAACAAAACAATCCTTAAAACACGTAAAAAAATATTCACAGACTATGCCATAATTGAAACTAAAATTTCTATAGTCTATGTCACTCGCGACATTATTTAGAATTTTTGACATCTCAATAAAATAAAATCGGGACATTGGTTTCGTTAATGTATTAGTAACGCGCTACAATGGTACAGAATATATGCATAGACCGACAAAATTATTTACATGTTTTTTATTCTTAGTTGTGTTAAGGACTATAACAAATAAAATATTTACATTAATTTAATAAAATCTAGCAGCGCCTTTGGACTTCGATAGTGTTACCATAACGAAAAAAAATCGATTTGTTTATTATTATCAAATCGATCCTACTAGGTATTGCTTGTAAGGTATTGCTAATAAAAAGGCGTAAACTAAGAGTTCCAAAAAAAAAACACAAATGCTATTACAACTAAACCTTCAAAAAGGAGAAAGGAATTATAATTTAATTATACCTCAATAAAAATAACCGATATACTTACAGTGATACAAAATAGAATTCTGTACGACTTAAGTGAATACAACATGAATATCACAGATGCGATGACAGCGAATATTAGCGTGTTCGTAAAGTGCTTGTAAAGGGTCAGTTTTATTGCGTTTCTGAAACAAAATACCGTTGTTTATAATAAGTAAATGAAAAAAATCACCTGCAAGAAGAGAACAATAGTTAAATATTTATATAAGTTTGCAGTAATAATAGAAAGGGGCATTAATAGTTATGGTCCTTCGAGCTAATCAGTCGACCATTGTAGGAGTTTATAAAACTGTCATAGCCACAAACAGTTTTTAAATACTTTAAATAACTTAGTATCGAGTCATTTGAAACTCAGAGAAGATTCTGCTCATATGCAGATTCTAACTTACAAAAATAATGTTAGAGGATAGTTTTATTTTAAAAAAATCTTTTAGCTAAGGTCTTATAGGTATAAAAATAAGCTTATTTTAACCCAAAAAATCATTTTTAAACATAGTTAATAGTAATAGAACCTTACCTCCTCAGCTGCAGCGTTCTCATAGTATGTGCGAGGGAGACGAACACCCACCAACAGAGGGCGCTGTCCAACAACGACAGCGGCGCTTCCGACAACAACAGATCCCTGTTGGAACTGTTCGCCTTGTGGTGAAGGCGCAGCCACGCGTCTGTTGCTGCTAACGCTCCCCACACTACCCCTGCACCTACCACTCGTTGCAAAGCTGGCCCTAAACGTGGCCTACAACATATACATAAATATTTAAATAAATACAATAAAAAAAAACACTATTGACAAACAAAAAGACAATAAAAACAAAAAGAATATGTAGCCAATTGACGGCCTTATCGATAGCAAGCGATATCTTCCAGGCAACTAGAAGTAGGCGATAAGAAAAGGTTGCAACGGAATGGTTGCGGTGTTTTTTACCTGATAGGGTGATTTATTAGGTAGGTTAATGTGTTAATTTTTATATAAAAAAATAATGAACTGTCAATCAATACTATGCTTAGAACGTTTATAAAAAGCGAATTATAGAAGAATAAACTCCAGGAATTGTAGAGATATACAAGTCATTACATGTACTGTATACATAAAAGAAACCCTCTGCGCCTCTGTTTAATTCTAACTAACTTAAAAACTTTTGCACAGATTTCCATGTGGTTTTAGCCGATACACGATTATGAACCAATTCACTCACTATGACTCCAAAAAAAAAACAAGGAAGACAGAAAACAATACTCACTTAACTATCCCAAATCCAAGAGACACGATAATGACCAGCATTCGGGCCAACGCACGCTTCGCCACTGACACCCATTCCGCAAATATAAACACCTCCGTGTTGAACAGACTGAAACATATTTCTTAGTATTACTATTACCTTTAATTAAATAGTAAATCTGTTTCCCCAGTTGTTCCCATTCCCGGAACAAAACCAGGATATAAAGTATCCTATGTGTTAATCTAGGATCTAATCTACCTGTATACCAAAAAACTAAACCGATCCAGCCGTTGTAGCGTAAAATAATAAAAATATACCTCCATACATTCTTGCAAACTTTCAAATTCATAATATTAGTAGGATATGCAATCCATACTTAGACTGTGCTATTATTTTAAGTTGACCAATTTTTTTTATTGTATGGATTTAAAAATCAGGGTCGAATTGAGAACCCTCCTTTTTTTAAGTCGGTTAATAATAGCTCATATTACAAGCCAAATCTGCACCTTGATGTGGAGTTATGGATGTCAGCCCGTGTTACCATATAAATTTCTGCTCTATTCATTTATTTGTTTATGTGGTTGAGGGTCATAAATCCTCATTGTGAATAGATTCAAAATTTTGAATAATAAAAATAAATATACTTAGCCTTTTAGTAAATAAGTAATACACAAGTTTAGCAAGCTAATAGGCTTATCAATTTACATGATAAGCAATTAGATAATCTAAATGATCTCTACGGATAAGATATAATATAACATGTTAAATGATTCATATTTTTTAACTAGGAATACATACCCAGTACTATTAATAGACGAATACACTCCGTAATATGTCGCACTTTCTACCATTCCCAATAACGCTACTCCTCCAATCCAATACTGAATTCTTAAAAGATCTCTCCATTGTAACGCGCATACGATCAGCCAGCCGGCACATAGGAATGCATACACTCCACACATTGTGCCAAAGAACTGAAAGAAATAAAAAAATATACATTATACCCCATACTTAATACAAGCATTTTGTAGTGTTGTAGTTGTAACCTTTTATTTGTTTTGTTTTGTAGATGAAACACTAATAAAAAAATCTCAATAAAAAAAATCTCAAGGTACATATTCTGTACTAGCTGTTCCAGCGACTTCACCCGCGTAGAAAAGTGACTTTGGGCAGCATTTTTGAAAATGCCTAACCCGCGCCAACAAACGTTCAGTGAGTTCAATGTGATTCTTTAAATTATTATATAATGCCATGCCATAACTTTTTTATTTATCACCCGATTGACATGAATTAAACACTAAATGTCAAGTGAAGCTTACCACAATATATCATTGAAAACCATAAGCCGTTTCTGAGATTAGCGTGCACAAACAAACATACAGACAAAAATTTCAAAAATCATTGTTTTAGGTTCTTTTGCTTTAATAAAGGTCTTCTATAATATTTATCTCATATATCTTCCATGTACAGACAGCGACTCGTTACATTTTTATTATATGTATAGATAGATATAAAATGCATCGCAAAATGTGTTGGTAAGCGCGTAACTCAACAATGCCTCAACCAATTTGGTCAATTCTATTTTTATAACGTTCTTTGCACTCCAGGATAGTTTTTATGGTGAGAAAAAAATCAAAACATGTCTGTGAGAATTATTGTCAGAACGAAGTCCGTTGGGACCATTAGTTAATTATGATAAATTTTTAAGCCAATTATTGAACTTTGATATAATTGAAATACATTTACCGCCCCAACTTTTATGATCAAAATAACTGGTAAAATATATTTAATAAATAAAATACAGTATTAACACTGAAAAAATACTTACAGGTAAAAGTGGCCATATAGCTGCGGACAAATAGCCAGACGGAGCGACCATTTCAACATGTAACACTGCTTTATACTTGGCACTGCTTCTCACAGACATTGTGAGTGCATATACACCCTCCTTTTCTACGGTCAATAATGATGGTGTGAGCTGAAATGAATTATTCAAACCGTTCTTTATATTATTATTCCTGAATAAATATGAGTTTCAAGAAATATAAATATTAAAATAAATATTAATTTCATTTATACATTTAGTTAAATGTTAAATTGGATTGATAGTTATCAATCCAACTTGTTTCAAATTTTTCATGCATGTACATTGTACATATAACTTCTCCTTGAATAAAAATCTGTTAATGAAACTAAGCATACATTGACTTAATATAGCTAAAAGTAGCTTTGTTTATCCATATGATTTTATAACAATCAAAAGTAAAAATATATTTCTTTGGCAAAATCAAATAGCCAATTTGTGCATACCATCTTAACGCTTTTATCATCTTCGGATCCTTTATTCTTTTCGTTGTAGAAAAAAATGGGATTTTTTCCGTCGCATGTTATAGTTTGAACTACATTTACAGACAATGCACTGCTATGGTTGCTTGTAAACAAAGGCTGTTCAACCACATTCATACAGTCTACGACACGCTAAAACATAAGAGTAAAACATTACCAGATTGCTAAATTGTGAATATACACATAATTTTATTTACTTTAAGGAGGTCATAACTATAAAAATGTATTATATAAAATATCTTTTATGGTCATAAACCATTAAGGTGTTTATCATTTAGATCTTGAACATGTAATATTTAATAACAATCCTCAATTGTAAGACTAGTTACTATATTAAATTACACTATTCAGAAAGGTACTTTAAAAAAAGGTCCTTTAAAAAAAGGTCTTCAAATATAAAGTTATTGTTTATATATTAATATGATATGAGGATTAAAACAAAAAATACCTTTTCGAAATAATGGTAATAATCTGGTGAACATGGTGTTTGCCTCCATATGTATGCTACCGTTAAGTTTGCAGGTTCTTGACAATGCACTAGAATTGGATAATGATTTGTTTTAAACCTTTTGCCTCCAGTTAAAATATAAATATGTGGTATACATAATGCATACATTATTCAATATATATATCTGTGTGCATGTAGCACATAGATATAAACAGATATAAACTATACTGAACCCTGTAAAAATATAAATAGCTATAAAAAATTTAATTAATTAATACTTACATACAATGATTAGTTTTGAATCTGCAAATAATGATTTGGCTAATGTGAAGTTGCATGTTTCCTGTAAAAATTAAAAAAAAACATAGCATTAATTACGAGTTGAACTAGTTTTTGTTATCAGCAGTTATGTTGTAATGAAATTTTCTGATAATATCTGCTGTTCTTGTTAGAATAAAAATGAGTCACTTTTCATTTTTGAAAAATCGATAATTGCAAGCAGAACATATCTATTGTAGTTTAAACAAGTTTTATTAATAACATAACTTACCCCTTCAAGTAGTAAATCCCATTTCCCAATATCAGAAAAACTTAACACTAAATTAAAGGTTGCTACGACTAGTATAAATACAGTTCTTAGAATATGCATCGTAACACCTAATTTACTAACAGGGTAACTATATTAATTGTTTAATAATAAATACTGTCGGAACATATTTTTATTCGATTTTAATACAAATTAAGTGTATTTGCGACAATAAATAAAAATTACATTTTTCGATCAAACACTCTTGACAGTCGCAAATTCGTCGGCTTGTCTATAAAAACATGACGTGATCTCTTGGCGTTGGCAGATAAAGCAATTTGATGAAAACGATTTAATGGCAATCGATACAATTGTTTTATAAAAAAATAATTCAATTATCAAAATTTGAAGTTTTATTTATTTCTTCGCTATTGTGTTACTGCATTTATGAAAAATAGATAATAATTTATTAAGTGTACGTACGTACGTAGTTGCATATAATATTTTAGTACGTGTATTCAATTAAAGTATTACCACTTCAATATTGTTATTACCTTTTTTATAAAAAGGCGTTTTTATTTTTAATATCTGAACTTATTATATCGAAAACAGTGTTATTATTTTAATTTTATTTAATAAGAAAACACTCTAGTTTTATCTCTATAAACTAAAAAGGTATTGTTATTGTTAATAGTAAGAAAAAAGAATTAGATTGATCGATTCAAAATAGCACTTTTTAAATTATCACCGTACCTACCCAAATTTGTAAAGAATAATTCGAGCAAAAAATTTTGACTTTTAATGGCAACACCTACAAATTAACAAAATGACAGACGACAACCTTGGATAGTGGTAGTTTCCGTGTCAAAATATTTTTGTTTTGTTTATCGTATTTTCCTTTTTATTGCACTTAATATGTGAAAATAACAATTAAAACTTACTCAATTAAATCCAAATATTATATGACCTCGTAAGTAACAACGAAAACTTGTCATGTTTTGGAAGCGCCGTTCTCCATAGTCCGTGGTCTTAGTCATGTCAGATTGCGCGCTAGTAACTAATATAAGCGAACAAGATGCCAGTATGGATGTGGGGAACGACAAATCTCTCTTCGAGCCTACTGTTGAAATGATGGTAAATGACTTCGACGACGAGAGAACATTAGACGAAGAAGAAGCTTTGGCGGCAGGCGAGCACCAAGACCCGAAGGCAGAACTAAATAGTCTTCAACGCGAAGGTGATATGCCATTAGAAGAATTACTTGCATTATACGGTTATAATAAAAGCATGGAAAAGTCTATTCCCGAACAACCTCCAGAGGTGGTCCCCGAAGAAAATGAGAAACCTGAGTCTGCCCTACAGCAACTTTACACTGAGCCGACGGCTAGCCCGGAAGCTACAAGATGTCTACGGTCAGGATCCAGGCCACCTTCAGAGGAAGAAGATGATTATGATTACAGCCCCGATGAAGACGATTGGAAGAAAACCATAATGGTTGGTAGTGATTACCAAGCTGGTATTCCTGAAGGTTTATGTAGCTATGATGATGCATTGCCCTATGAAAATGAAGATAAATTATTATGGAATCCAAATTTACTTGACGAGAAGGTAATAGAGGATTATATGAGAAAGATTTGTGCTATGAACAGTGGTAGTGGGGTAGATGCTGTACCGAAAGGTAGGCAATTACGAGATGATGAAGAAGCATTATTTTTACTCCAACAATGCGGTCACAATGTGGATGAAGCTCTCAGGAGGAGGCGAATATCCTCACAGACACCTGCACATGCAAATGTATGGTCCGAAGAAGAATGTCGTAACTTTGAGAATGGTATAAAAATGCATGGAAAAGACTTTCATTTAATAAGGCAACAGAAAGTAAGGACAAGATCGGTGGGAGAGCTTGTTCAATTTTATTATATTTGGAAAAAGACAGAGCGGCATGATATTTTTGCTAATAAAACACGGTTGGAGAAGAAAAAGTACACACTGCATCCTGGTCATACCGATTATATGGATAGGTTCTTAGAAGAACAGGAGGCTACTGGAACGAGTGTGGTAAGACCAGTTTCACCATCAATGATGGTATATGTGCCTTCACCTGCTACTCAACCTGACCCCCTTGCCCTTGGGGAAAAGGAAGTATTTTCCCAATTAGCACACGCATCACCACCCCGAACATTGTCAACGGGAGAACCCCAAACAGAAAATATTTCCTAATACACAAATATGTTTTTCATACTACAAGTTTACTATGAAGAGTCCTGAATCCCTCATCCATACGTACAAATAGTATTTAATTTATGACTAGAGGATTTTAAAATAAACCTGCCTTAATATTTTATCACTTGATTGTAAATATTGCATTACATAGTAATAATTAAAAGGTACTGTGGGTGAGAGAAAAAATGTTTTAGTAATAGACATTGTAAAATAGTCATATCAGAACGTAAATAAGTTCTTTGTGTGTGAGATTTTAGACAATGTGTAAAGTGCTTCCACAAAGAAAAACATTAACAGATAATAAAAAATGCATAGCGTAAAGCATTTACATACATTATATGTATAAATTTGTTTTAAAAAGTTGAAGATGTTATGTTCTTTTACAAATTAGTAGGGTAAATGGTAACTGTAGTTACAGTTTACTTATCAACACTACTAATTGTTGTCACAAATGTTCTTTGAAGTTTAATAATCTAAACAAGTGTTGTCTTTTATTTGAAAATATCGAAATAAAATGTGGAGAAAAAAAATTATGCTAAGTAAATTATTTTCGTTTATGTCTGTTGTATTCAATTTCAAGTCAATAATAGTAATTATATGTTCATATTTGTATCATGAGTAAAATGTCTCTTATATTTTTTTCATCTACTTATCTGTGCTAATATCTATAGCATTTTTGTATCATATTCATTCATTTCATCACCAAATTATGTTAAATAATTTAATTTATTTATATTTTAATGTACAAGGTGTTATCCTGCTTTTAAAACTTTCAATAGAGTTTGGATCATGTCTGAAAAAAATGCACAGCAGGATATTTACTTGTATTATATTTTACAAACATTAACTATTTAACACTCTAAAAATCCTAATTTGTCTTATATACTAACTATAATAACATTGAAGTTTAAATTATTCATATTTCTTTCGGCTTTTATCATATAGATCATGAGTATTTCTTATTTTGCATTTACGATAGGGCAAATTACTTATTGCTATTATAAGTTTTAAACTTTGCCGCTTTATATGCATCATATTTTTCTTTTATGTATCATTCAAATTTATTTTGTATGAAACTAATTTTAACGTTATTTAATATCTTGTTTCGTACTATTTTATGTAATTTAAGAGATGCAGGTCGCACCGTCGCGACGTTAAGAGTCTGTGTTGACAGACTCAGGATTTTAAATGATTAAAAATTGAATTATGTATTTCGAGTACATAATATGTTGTACAGCTTTTTATGTTTTGTACACATTGTTGTTAGGGTTTATTACAGCGCATGTATATGTCTGACGAAATGTTATAATTGGATTGTTGTGGTGTATGTTATAACATACGAAAGAGTTGAGGGTGGTAAAAGTATGGTGTAAAAATTGTGAAGAATAATAATTTAAGAATAAACGATGTAAATTAAGCTCGTCTTTTATTCAATTGCGCTGATGTCTTTAAATAGTTATGCGATAAGTTTGTATATCAACACTGAAGCTGCAGCCAGGCCTAATATAAATAAAAAAGCTCCTTTTATAAAAGGTGAATTATTTCAATTCGCATGAACCTTGATTAAGTTAAGGCTTGATAAACAAATGAGTTGAGACTTGAGGTCTTAGGACCATAAACTACTAGGTACATTTTTCTACAATCATCTTACTTATAGTTACCTATGTACTATTTCTTTTGTTTTGTGTTTTCGATTTTATTTCCTACTGAGTACTGACATTGACGTTGACGTATGTAATATAAAACGAATAATTTTATACTAATTTAATTGTGAGTGCCGATAATATATTAGAATTATTGAGATCGTAAGTAATTTAAATTACTATACAGGATTTTACTGTTATTTGCCTATTTTATAACTTAGAGTCGTTTACTTCGACGCCCAACCTACGAAGTCCAATTAGAATATCATCCCATTCTACACATTTCATTTTGCCGAATCGAATTTTGGTTTGTTTTTTTTGTTAAACTGATAATGGAAACTAGGTATATTTTGCCTGCATTTATAAATGGATGTGCATACTTATAACGTTACATTTCTCCTTGTTTAACACTTATTCTAAACAATGTCTAAAATGATAAGTCATATTAATAACTATTCTTATATTTCAGGATCATTCACTCATTTTTATTTAAACCAGTTAAACCATAACTTAAATTCTGTTAAGGAATCTACAAGGTGATGTTATGTATATGAAAATTACATGTGAATAAAAGCTTAATTTGAGATTTATATCAAAATGATTGTTACTGCAGATATGACAGCAAAAGAAATTATAAATGATTTCAAAGAAAACTATGGTAAAGTAAGAAAATTGTTAGATGAAGACAGTAAAAATGATCCAGAAAATGAACCATACTTGACAAAGTATAAGGCTAAAGAAATCCTGATTAAAATGCGTGATGCTTTGACTAATGTTCTGAAGAGTGAGTCTAGTCTTGACCCTATTAAAGGGGACGCAATGCTTGGCATTGTACTGCTTAATATTGGTATTATTGATATGGAGACAGAAGAACTATCAGCCAGTGAAAAAGTACTCACTGAAGCTGAGGAACTTTTACTACCAAATTCCTCTAAACCAGAGATTGTAACAACTCTTATAAACATTGAAAATAATCTTGGAATTCTGTGGTCGAATAGGGATGAACCAGAGAAAGCTAAATCGTATTTCATAAAATCAAAAGATTTTTATGAAACATTTAAGTGCTCATTACAAATGCCTATTCCAATAGAACACATAATACAAAAGACAAGTGATAGCATTACTGGGGACATAATGCTTTTAGAAAAAGCCTATACACTAACTCTCTATTATTTAGCTCAAATATATGGTTCTTTGAAGGAGCACTTGAAGTCTGCTGTCTACTGTCATGTGACATTACGAAGGCAGCTACAGTACAATGATTACGAACCAGTGGATTGGGCTTTAAATTCCGCAACATTGTCTCAATTCTTTGCTGAACGCAATGGATTCTTACAGTCTAGGCATCATCTGGCCGCAGCCTCTACCTTACTGGACCAATATGAAGCTAAATTACTAGAAGAAGATAGCGAGGACGAAGTTATGCTAGCCAAGAAAGAGCAATTGAAACATAGGTCTGCAGATGTTGCTCGATGCTGGGCAAAGTATTGCCTGTTCTTGATGTCTGCTTCTAAAGTGCGACTTATGAATGACGCTGAAACAATGACTGAGGCAATTACAGGTTTGTTTTAATGTTGGTTTAAAAATGTCTTGCTTGCAACTAAATTTAAATAATCATTTCGTACTGAAATGTTTACAGTGTTTGATTTATTTAATAATATAATGCAAGCTCGTAAGCTCGTAATCAGTGTAATTATAATCTCTTATGTAATAAAGGGTCACAATATGGTTGGTCTTAATTTAAAACATTGATGCAAACCAATTTAAACATCATCAAGTCATTATTAATGTTTTATTTTAAATTTACAGATATGTCTAATCTACAATTAGAGGACAATGAAAACATTTGTGGTGGAGACATAAAGAACCTTGTATTCCCAGACCTGGATGTTTCAAAGTATGAAAACAAAATTGGTGATAAATTTGTTCTGACATACTCGGACGCCAGAGTCGTGTTTTTGAGCTGTCAAAGTTGGTTAAATAAAGCTAAAGAATATTATAAATTGGATACTTTGGCGTCAGACTATATAGAGTTGATACAAGACAGTTCTCAGTCTTATGCATACCTTGCATTCTTCGAAGAAGATGACGAAAGACGATCTAAAATGTACAAACGAAGGGTTGATATGTTGGAAGATTTGATAAAAGAGATTAATCCTACATACTATTTACAATATTGTCGACAACTGTGGTATGAGCTTGGAGAAGTTTATTCCGAGATTTTAAACTTAAAGTTAGATAGGCTCAATAAAACTAATAACAAACCAACACCACATCTATTGAAGAAAATAAACATGCTCTGTGAGAAAAGTATTGAGAATTATGACCACTTTTTGGAATCGGTCAAGGATAAAAATGGACAAATGCCTGTAAAACTAGAACATGACGTCATTAGACCTGTTATAAGTGCTTTTGCGTTTATTGGAAGGAATAGTATGAAGAGAATCGCTTTAGACAAGCAGACGCAATTAGTTCATGTGAAAAAGAGTTTTGATTCATACCAAGCTGTGGTAGATATATGTAAAATTGATAAAGACGCTGCAAAGATGATGTATGAAGAATTCAGCTTATGTCAAGAGATGGTGAAAATTTTACCAATAAAAATTCGTAAACTCGAAACAGAGCTAGTAACTTCATAGTATTTATGTAAATTATACGCTTAACATTGTTGTTGAATAGGATGTGAGACTATCATTACATCACCACATTGATATTTCAAGATTTTATATGCACATTGATTATAACCATCCTTAGTGTCAGTTTTAATGGTAACTTACGTTTGTTAGGAATACAAAAAATATGCTAGTCTACTTAAAAGAAATATTTATTATCCATATAACGTATACATAGAAGTTCAAACATGATCTCAATAAAATATCAATAAAAATTGTTAATCTTTTTTCGTACGACTATAGTATGGCAATTATTTGATTTAAAAAATCGCTAGCTCGTGGCGACTCGTACGCCATCTGTGTGATTTTTCCAAATACAAGTTAGGTACTTCATCATAGTAACCTGAAGAATATATTATTTTAATGAATAGTTTCACATTCTATTTCAGTTACACAAACCACTTATAGGTTAAAAACAATATGTTGCGGCTTTTTATGAAAATTAATTTAAATGATTAAAGTATGTTAAACTTTATCCTGTTTTATTAATTATCAATTTTATAATTTATTTATTTATTATATTTATATATATAATATACGTTACTTGTAGGTGTTTAAAAATATATAAAACGTAAAATTGGCAATAGCAGTAATATTTATGAAACTATAAGTATTCATAAAATCAACATTCTTACGAAACATGAACTAGGTGTAAGCGTATAAATTGGGACAATAATTTATTAAAAATTGTTTATATTAACGATTCCAGTCAACCATTACATTAGAATCCCTTTTTAACTTCTTTTTTTCTTTTCTTCCTTTATACTAACCATAGACAATTTATACAGATTAACAATAACGTAATACATGAAAGTCAGTAATAATGTACATAATAGAAGTAGAAAAGCTATAACGTCTAGTAAATAATATTGATAGAATGGTAAATGTTTCGCTTCAGAATACAATGGTGATTGGTTTCCCCATCGGAGTACTCGTTCAGTCCAAAACACAGCTGTATCTAAAGGAGTGGTTTCCCTATCGTGCCACATTTTTGAAAGTTTGCGCGCTTTTTCTTGCACCCTAAAAAAAGAAAAAAGACCTTGAGAGTTGAGAGAGAGGTGTCAAGTGTGTGCTGAGTGCTCGTGATCTTTCAAGTTTCAATCATCTCGTTAATAGTATAGTTTTATTTCATAAAAAAATAAAAAGACAAAACGAAAACGACTTGCTTTCTATGAAATAAAGAGAAAGAAATAGACAGAGAAACCCGTGCACACCGCACGGTTTATAAATAAAGCAAAACGTATCGCTACAACTTTTGGTCTTAATTTTTTTCGTCTAGCCTCTACGTGATATTTGGAACTTCGTTCAAACAATACCCACCACGCCAACGAAA
This sequence comes from Eurema hecabe, assembly GCA_026213755.1. NCBI lineage: Eukaryota > Metazoa > Arthropoda > Insecta > Lepidoptera > Pieridae > Terias > Terias hecabe. The sequence goes on along the minus strand of JADANM010003811.1, from coordinate 7,804,621 downwards.
GGCAATTTTCTTGTTTGCGTGAATGCACCGAGCCATAAATTAAATAGATAATATCAATTTCACAGAATAATATTTAAAAGTAGAATATCTATAACAATTAAAATATAAACTGCTTTGTACATTTATATTTTTCAAGTTTTTGCTTCAAAATATTTTAGTCGCTTTTTTTTTTGGCCACATTCAGCCATGCTTGAAAATATAAATTAATTAAATTTATTATACCTATGGACATATATTAATAACACCTATGGATAATATATTTATTAAATTTTAACGTTTAAACCGCCTTCGTTAAATTTTTTTCTATAAATACATATCCTTCTTTCAACGAAATCAAATTAAACCAGTCTTAGGCTATTTGTGGATTGAAACATGTATGTCCGGATTAACCAAATAATTTTTTATGGACGGTTATTTTTAAGTGACCAAAGAAAGGAATTATTTAAAATAAAAATGTAGCGGATGTGTCTTAAAAATAAAAACTAAGGCTACGTGCCCACTACGTCGAATACGGAAGATTGGCAACTGGGTTAGATAACAAAAAAAACAATAAATCATTAAGTTAAAAGCTCTAAACAAGTATGAAATGTTTAATAATAATATGTGTTACCTTTCACCAAGCGCTGCATGCAAGGTCCTCTCTAAGTCTTGTTCAGTAAGATTTGGCAAAGATAAAACTTCGCCAGTTCCCGCATTCTTTATCGCGGCAGCATTAAGCTTTTGATCGGCGAATATTGGTATCAGAACCATTGGTTTTCCGGCTGAAACAGCTTCAATCGCTCCAAGCTGTCCTCCGTGAGAAATGAATACTTTGACTTTTGGGTGTTCTATGGGATAAAGTACATAGTAGGATTTTTATTTGAACTAAACTACTTATATAATAAGTACCTATCTAAATGATACATATTTACCTATTACTAATGAATAGGTATTAGTAAATGATTCTGATTAATAGGAAAAACTAGATTTGCAGAAATGTCAAACAATAAATAAATATGAGTAAAACAATACATACGTAGTAGTTGTTTTTGTGGAAGCCACTTTACTCGTAGGATATTGTTCCCAATTTTAGTACCCTCGTCCGCACTGTCAGCATATTTCCAAATAACCCTTTGCTTTAGTTTCGAGAATACTCTAATAAACATGTCTTGCTTAGACTTAGAAATTGACGTTGATCCTAATTGTGATCCAAAGCTAAATAATATCACGCCGTGTGTAGATTCATTAACATATTTTTCAATGTGCTGAAAATTATTAGGAATAGTCAGAACACGATATTGGATGTAATTGTATAACATACTCGTACTACAAATAGAGCGTTGTATGCGGATATTACAAAATATGAATGCTTCACAAAATGCACATGCAATATTTTTAACGTAGAACTAAATATAGGTACTTACAGCTGGCATCGGTTTAAAGACTGGGTCGATGTGAATACCACCAACTTCTATAATACCGGGAATGCTAGGATACACCCCACGAAAAACATGATGAGAGTTGATCATCATCAACGACATATTATTAGCTAAAACATTAATATCTGTTATTTTCCTCCCAAAGTATTCCTCAATGACAGCCTGTTCCCTCTTAAAGAGATCTTCAAGAACTTGATTTATCAAAATATTTGAAAGTACATTCTCCAAACGCATTAGAAAGGACATTTGATGGGTAAACGCTGAGGTAACCACTGGGACAAAAGAAGGATTATCATCAGCACCCATTCTTCTTGCATCACCAGGTAGAAGAGAGCAGGACGACATGGCAATCACAGGCGCTTTTATTCCGTAAACATCTAAGAGTCCCAAAACACATTTGCTGTTAAAACTTTCCACTATTACAACATCGTATTTCTCCTTTAAGAGTTCAGCAAGGGGTTGAAACTTAACCAACTTTTCACAAATGTTCAGCCCTGATTCCAACTGCTTGTATACTTGATATTGGCTTATAATGTTTCCGATCATTGGTATTTTCGTATACCAAGCGGGAAACTCGAATATTCCAGCATCTAAGGATTCCAGTCTTAACTCAGCGAGCTGTTGAAGGTTTACTTCTATATAGTTCACTGGTCGATCTTCCAAGGGAAAAAATGTAGCAACGGTTACCTGGTGTCCGCGTTCAGCTAGTTTCTTAAGTAAAGGATCGAACATCGCTTGGTGGCTTTTGCCTGGATGTGGGAATAGGCCAAGAACCCTTGACGTGTGCACATTATTAATACAGAACACTATCGCTAAAAATGGAAGTATACTTCGAGGCATGTTGCTCTCGGCCGTTGCAAGTTAATACTGAATTAAATCAGTGGTGGCCTTCGACTATTATAAAATAAAAAGAACTCATATGGTCTTGGGTTTCGAACGTCTAGCGCACGTATTAGTTGTAACTTTATATCTTGATAGATCTTAGATATTCGGGTCTAATTATGTTAGAGCACTTATTATGTGTGACATAACATTATATTTTAATTGTTAAAATTTTTATATGTATTTAAAATATAGCAAAAGAAGTGTAAATATTATATGTACATCCAACGTACTTAATGAACACGTTGCTGAACTGTTTACATTTTAAATGACACGTCTTTGAGTACTGAGTCAGCATTATGATAAGCTTAATATCGAATATAATCAATCGAATTTTAAATCTATTCTTAATTCTTGTTTTAAAAAAAATGTTGAATTATTAAATATATTAAAGGCAAATGATCACTTCTAAATTGAAATATCACAGGCTCTTCTCATACTAAGGTAAGAAGCTATATACGAATTAATAGATGTTTTTGTTTGTGAAATACAACGTGGCAAGTTTTTTTTTATTTTGTGTCTAAATAAAGATAAGATCTACGTCTAGGAACAAAATGAAAAACCTTCTTCAGAAAGACCTCCTGACCTGTAAATTTTCCAAATGGTTTTGATAACATTTCTTATGCATTTTATAGTTTTAGATAATGTTTTAAAATGCGTAGTTCTTATAAATGAATAAGTTATATTAAATTATGGCGACAGTAGGTAATGTAATTATAATTGAGGTCCATTTAAAATATAATGGTTTAATTTTAGAGAGTTTACGTATTTAATAACGATCTAGTAAACAAAAGTATACTAATTTACGTATTAAATTACGATACTGTACACAAAAAGTGTATATACCTACATGTTATACGCGTGTAATTTTTTATACGTTAAGTTTAAAGGTTGTCAACGTGGAAAATAAACTGGACAAGTGCGAGTTGCATAGTTACATGGAAAGTCCATGAGTAGGATTATTGTTAAAATATGACATCTCACTTGAATTAAATTGAAGCATTTATTTGTTTTTTTTATATACAAGGTGTACAACACTTATCTCCGAAAATGTTAAGGGTGCATTCAAACAATGATTCTGAATATAAATATATAAACTTTGGAGCTCAATTTAGTAGGTACACAGTTTTAGGCAATTAATAATTACTTAAAAATTTAATTTATTTTAGATCCTCCAAGTTTTACCTTATTAACGTAAAAAAATAATGTAGTGCACTTTTATAACATTTTAGGTAAATAATAAAAGAAATACAGCATTTTTTTTAAATTTTGGACAACTCACCCGCGGCTACTGCGATGCTCTTGCGCTCTTTTTGCATTTCATTAAATCAAAAAATTGCGTCAGGTTCAAATTATTTACATTTTCATCAACGGTTTATAGGGGATACTTACTACATTTTTGGTTTTCGGATTTACCTAAGACTTTTCCACGCTGTTTATTTGACAGGGTGGAAAACGTAAATAAAAAATATTTACAAAGTTTTGCATATTATACAGGGAGTAAAATACTTAAATCCGAAGAAAAAGCTTTATGATGTTTAATGCTCGCAGCCCATGAGAGATGAATGGCCCTTGAGAGAGTTGCCATTTAAAAAACAGTACGGTACTTTCTTAAGTCGTATCACATCCTAGTAATACGAGTATTATAAATGTGAAAGTCTGTGAGAATGTATGTATGGATGTATGTTTGTTATTCTTTAATGCAAAAACGGCTGGACCTATTTAATTGAAATTTGGTATGTAGATAGCTGATATTGTGGGTTAACACAGTATACTTTACATACCGGTAATATTGCAGCTAAGTCACAACTAGTCGTAAATACTGTAATATCTAATTTCTTACTGCCTCATTCCCCGATATCAGATACGTTTGAAATTTACCTCTTTAATATTTATTAATTAGTTAGTAATATATGTGAAGGTATAAGCTAAATCTAATTGTTGTACGTTAACGAGAAGAACTATGGTGAGTGTCACCCTGGCCACCATTTTATTCTAGACACTTCGATCTTGGGCCATCTAGATGGAGTTTGTAATGACGTTGTCTCCTGTGTTGCACGAGTCCATCTTGTAGGGGAACGCCCTCTTGCTCTCTTTCCTTCAACACAGCCAGTGATTATATTATCAGCCTTTCTAGACTGTCTGGGTCTCGCCTGACCGTGTGACCGAAGAACTTGAGGACCCTCTGCCTATAGATTGTTGAGAGCCGTGATGTTATAAGCCGGGAAGTACCTACAAAAAGTAAAATTTTGATCGATTGTCGATTTTTTTGCTTTTTGTTTTTTTGCTGATTTAATTTCGAATTTGATTTTTTGGTTCTACAATGGATATAAAAGTGTATTGAGTATACCGCTTTCATTTTATCGAGTATACAATTTAAATCGTTTCTAAAATAAAGAGTCTTGAGATGCAGGGAGACGGCCCGACAGACAACAAAATGATCTTTTAAGAATTCTGTTAGATATACAAAGTAATGATATATTATATATAATATTAAAGTAATTATTAACAAGAGAGCTTATAAAGTTAAGATTTGACAAAAATCAAATAATAAAGATAATCATGTCCATTATGTTGCTCCTTACAAGTAATGTTAGCAAAAATACATTGAAATTTGAAACTAAAAAGTCGAACATCATTATTCTTTCCCCCCTAGTTCTGCGTTGAACCAGCTCCTGTATTCTTTATGTTAATTCGCGAAGTCTCCGAAATGCTGAAAGTAACCCCTACCCGCTACGATAAGACGGGACACAGCGAAGTTTTCGTCTATAGAAGCCAATATAACCTTTCCTTAAGGCTTAAAATATCCTTTGAGGATATCCCCAGTAAAAAATTATATACGCTAATCATAAAAACTACCAAAATACTATATTTTGCAGTTGATTCAATACACCGTGGGTGAAGCTAATTGGATTGGATTGCCCAACACTGGCTTGGCTGTAGGTATAAATGAGCATTATCCCTATAAAAAAGGGCCGTAAAACACACAAATAATTTATAAATATTTATTTATTTATCTCTTGTAAAACATATAATTTGTCTATGTCACACTTTGCTAAAATAAAGTCACAGGCGTAATATATTATCACGTCAATGTTATTTAAAATTTTATCTTTAATATCTGTGGAAACAAAGCGAATACATTATACATATTATCTAGTGACACAATTAAATAAAACATTATACTTAAAAACTATTCAACTAGGAACTGATAAAATATATCTATAACATAACATTGTCTTTTTATATTGTGTGTTCATTTGGTGTAGGTTTTTTTTTTCAATTAATTTTCAACCAGTCAGTGCCACTTCAATAGATACTATTGATTTTGGTAGTCTGTGTATTCGGTACATGGACCGCAAGACATAAAAATTTAGAGGTATTGAAAGACATTGGTATTCTTGAATAACGATCGCAAAAACAAAATAAAGACTTTTAGTTATATCAAAAATGTCGGGCTCCATTTATGTTTGTTAATCCCTAAACATTTATAAATATACGGCGGTTTTAAAATTGGTATATAGGTACAAACAAAATAATTATATTAACGATTATTGTATAGCATCACATTTCATTTTACGATTTATTAACACTAACAACGGGCCCCGCTTAAAAGAACAGTGAGTCTTTTATTTTTTTGGATAGAAAAAAAGTTAAAAAAAAACATTTATGGAGAAACGGAACAAAATATTCTCCTTTTTGTTTTATTTCGGCACAAGGATTATGTGCAGTTTTGCCTCTTATTTTATTATTAGGAAATTGTAAAACCGAAACGATTAAAGTTTACCACGTATATAGTAGTTGTATGTATATACATGTACATAATTAATAATTATGCCCTTTAGTTTGAAAAAATCTTATTTACTAAAGGCAAAAAAGTGGTTGAAAAAGTCAAAAGACCAAAAGCTTAGCCCCCTCTACATCCAGTTAAAACAAAGTCGCTTAGTCGATTTATTATTGTTTCCCAACAATTAAGAAATGTCAAAAGCGCCCGTAGAATAAAAAAGAAACAGGGCAAAGACAACGTACTATCGTCTATCAGCTAATAAAAGCTAATTAGTAAAATCCAGATTTAAAAAGTCTCGGACTCAAATTTTCTTTTCAACAGGGTCCGTTTATCTTAAAACTAATTAATGTAATTTTTGTTTAGCGTCCTTCCCGAACAATCTAGAAAGTTTCAACAGACTGTACCACGTGACAGCTAGAAGCAATATAACTAAGCTTATATAAAATGCTGCAACGTCCAGTAAGGCTAGTTGGTAGAAGGCAAGGTCTCTCGCTGGAGAATGAAGTTTAGCTGCTGGGCCCCATCGTATGACCCTTTCGACCCAGTATACTGCTGTTTCTAACGGTGGGTTCTGCCTGTCTTTCCACATCTTGGATACGACGCGTGCTTGAAGACGCATTCTGTAAAGCAAACGGCAAACGGCAAAACTTTAGATGTAAGTATTAAAAAAAAATCTCCTTTAATTTAAAATAAACGAAGTGTTATTCACAAAGATAATTGATGATAAATAATATGTCTTTAAATTTTAATGTCGTCTATAAAGAACTCGTAAAATATATCAGTCTCGATACGGTTCAAGTAATGAGTTAGAGATAGCAATTGTCATTAGAATCTTCTAAAATGTAAAGTTCCATATTATGCGGAATTGCGATTGAATAAAAACGAATGGAAAATCTTAGAGAGTAGGTATACAATAATATGTTTAGATACAGACTTCTTCTCGTCGGAAATGTTTAGTATAACTAATGACCTAGACTCTATTTTTTAAATACAATTTTTTGATCTGATTTTATAAGTACAGTGATTGATTTTTTGAATTATTAAAACAAACATTAAATATAGAAATTTTAAGATATTTAAGATACGTTTGTGGGATCTGTGCGGTGTAGGTTTATATTAAAAATAAGTATGATAATATATTAGGAAATATGAATTGTCTGGTATTATGTAAGGTATTTATTGATTCTAATATATGGCAACATGATAATTGTCTAGTAGCTGGCAGTCAGCCGAAAACTGATGCCAACAGCATGTGCGGTTTATTTAGTATCGAACATGACATTAGCAATCAAACATTTATTTATTCTAACTATACCTAAGTTCCTGATTCAGTAGACTGTATACGAGTACTCGTACATACATATTGATATCGTACTTACATGAATGTTCTAACAAAAATACTCTGAACACATCGATGAATCGAAATAATCATGATTGTAAACTAACTAATAAATAGATTTTATGTATAAAACTCGTTATATCGACTGTTTTAAATTGCCTAGTTCGTGGTTAAAAAGACTTCATGTAGCATGTGCCATAACATCAAGATTCGTTCGGAAAACTTTTCTATAACTTCTATATTTTTTGTTTTATTTATTTATTTAAAACACCTTATTGCACATAAAGAAAAAGACATACACAGCAAACATATACAAAGAAAACTTAAATAGTTATGCACAAAAGGCGACCTTATTGCTACGTAGCAATCTCTGCATGGCAACCTGAGAAGTACGGAAAATGTAGAAAGAAAAAAATATTTCTTCCTCTTTTAAAAATCTGATAAATTCCGTTATTCATTTAAAAAAAGAAATAACATAATGTATCTATTTGTAATATAATAACATATTATTGTAAGTTTCAATAAATTGTAAGCCATTTTTAAATAAATGAAGTGTGATACATTGTGTAAATAATTTGTTTTTACATGTCTATTGTAATTACTTAATTTATTAGCTCCAATTGCACGTGTTAATTGATAAACGACATATAAATTAATTATCATATGGAGCAACAATAGTCACTTATTGTATCATTTCTTATTTAAATATTGTTGTCAGTTTACCATAGACTAGGTATACTTTGTTGAGTTAAGCGCACAGATTATAATAAAATTAATTCTTGGGATTAATTTTATGAATGTATTAATCTAAATTGTATGTGTGTATTATATTTGCAAATAATAAATAGAATGTTATTTTAATTATCCATCATAATTTATCGTACTTAGTATATGGAAAGAAAAGATTTCAAATTAGTTATATAAGTTTTTTTGTATACAAGCCTGGTAACTTTTAACATTATAATTAGTAATGATTATTTTTTGTAAAACTATTGTACTAAATATTATAAATGAAGTGAAGTTATTTGATTAACTTTCTTAAACGTTCTTTTTTAAAACGTGTACTGCATAAGGAAATAATATATAGTTGATGAGAATATTAAAATTGATCACATCTATTATTTTATTATGAAAAATTTAAAAATTACACTAATTATTTTGTAATGGGTTAGATTTTTATCTATATTCTATAGACTGTACTCACTCAGCGCTTAGAGCTCCCTGCAGCGCTTTGCTTAAAGACTCTTCTGTGAGTTCCGCGTAGGGCACCACTTTCGCGAATCCTGCAGCGGCTGCAGCGGCTGCATTGGACGGCTGGTCTCCAAAGAACGGCACAACGACCATCGGCTTACCGGCTGACACCGCTTCTGTCATACCGAGAAGACCGCCATGCGCTAGGAACGCGATAACTTTGTTGTGTCCTGAAAAATATTCGACATTTAAAATGGACTAAGATGTCTAGACGGACTATGCAAAAACCTTCGTGGTAAAATGTATGGTCGTTCAATAAAAAAAGTTGTAACTTGTAACAAACAAATTTAAGAAACCTTGTTTTTAAATACAGATTCGAATTTGTCCTCGGGACAACTAATTTAAAATATATATTTCAAAGAAGAATAAGCATAACAATGAAATTAAAAAAATATATGTCACGAAGTCGCGTCTCATTTACTATTGTATTATACATGTTTAAGAAATAACAAAGGGTTACTGAACGAAACTCATTTAAAATACGTATAAGAACACAAATGTATTCTAATGAGTTTAGATTTTTTTATTCCCGAACATACTTTTTCAAATTCAATGTAATTTAAAACACATAACATTTTAAATGTTCATTTGAATGTCTGTTAGGAAGAACCTCGTTTACGACTTTGACATAAGTATTTATTGTTTTCCTCCATATAGGTACATTATTATTCTGCAGTTCATACAATGTGGGTTCATTATTGCGAATTTCCTGATGTAAACATCGTTCGGAAGTTATATTATTTGTTTGAACGAGCTTGAATATTAAATGCATTGGCTTGAAGAATTTTCTTAGAAATATATCATCTATAGCCTATACTATTTACAGACTACACTTTGAATAACAGATTATTGGTAGCCGTAATCTATTTTTAGAGATAATTAAACATTAAGGTATACCTACTAAAATAACAAATTGTCACGGTTACTTTTTCTGTGTTATTTTTTATCTAATAAAGACCTAGTCATCTAGGCTTTAGATTTGAAACCTTAAAGGATGTCAAGCAAACATCACCGCTTATAATATCAGACAGACTTGACAAAGATAAGACTATCTTATCTACTTAAGGCAATGTGTATAATTAGTAAATATGCAATGCCATAAGTCATCATATTTATACGCCATATAAAATTAGATATGATGATTTATGAGGACGATAGGTAATAAAATATTTATTATTGCGATCTTTTTGGCAACAATGATATTATAGATAATAGATATGTTATACACCAACAAATCAACCGAAAAAAAATGTTCCACACAGCAGCGGCTGCAAGAAGAAAAAAAGAGATAGTTAGTTTTGTCAGTTGTGAAAGCACCGGCAACCAATCACCTAAACGTCCTAATTAGGATGTTTTCGTTCTTCAAGATTTTGCGCTTAAAACATATCTATTTTATATAACATTGGTTGGCAAGAATTCCCATTATGTAGTTCACAATAGCGATTGGGTATTTAAAACTCTTAAGTGGGTCAATGTAGAGACAAATTAGAATACAATTTAACGATTGATTTTAGGTCAGGGTAAGACGGAGTTTGTTCCTATTGGAATTGGAAAAATCTGTATTAAAACACGCAATCCATATATGTTTCAAGGTTTTTATTAATTTTAAAACGTTCTAGAAAATTCGAAAGACTTTATATGAATGATCATTAAGGGGTTGTTCATTAATCACGTGATCTTTTTTTAGCATTTTTTAACCCCCCCCTCCTCTATTGGTGATACATAGTGAGGTTTAAGACCACCCTCTCTCCCCCTTCTCAACATCATGTGTATTTTTAGTATCTACAAAGAATCTTAATTTTTCTGAATATTTTCTTAATTTATATACATACAGGTATAAAGTCATATTTTATTCTGAAATTAAGGACCATAATAAAAATGTCTATATTTGTTTAAAAATCGCGCGTTTGACGAAAAAATAAATACACGAGATATCTTACTACACCCCCCGGCCCCCCGGTGAAGGCGCAGGGGATTAATGGGCAACCCCTAATGAGTGTTTTCTCTTAACATTCTTCCAAGTATTAAACTTAGTGGGTATATTAGTATGCATCTAAGATAATATGATTTTGTTAGTTGAAATATAAAATTATACAATCAGGTACTACTTATTTGAATACTAAGCAGTACCTATGTAAGGTCTTAAATATTTCTAAACACTTTCGTAAGTAAGCAGTTTCTGATGTAAGCTCTGTAGCGCAAAGCAACGCAATTTGCATTGAATTGTATATCCATCGTTGCTTTAAATGTTAGGGGAATAAGTGACTGATTTAGATATATTTTATCAATAGAAATCTTCATTCTAATAAATCTGATCATCATAATTTTTAGCCTATTTCTGTTTACTACTCAAAGTACTCTTTAATAGCTGTCCAACCCAGTTATATGTATCTATATTGCCGGCATACGAAGAGTGGTGAAAGATTTAGTCAAATTTTAAAATGAAAGTACCTACCTTACTTATGGGGAAACCCAGAGTCAAAGTCAAAGTCAAAACTATCTTTATTCAACTAGGCTACATATAGTTACACGTTTGAATCGTCATGGCATTAAAAAACATTTACAAACGGTTACAAGATCAGGCTTATCGTGTGTCTTCTGCCTATCTGCGTAACATAGCTAACATTAAATCTAGTTTCCTCAGAAATTCGTGATCATTACAACCGGGAGTATTTAACCAAAGGACACGTTTTCTTGTGGTCCTACGTGAGGAGTGAATTTTCCTCGAATTGTACGGTTTGTTTGTAGATGTAATGTATCGAGATACGATTTACAATACACAATTGCACACGATTCACTGGTAGTTGAATTACGTTGAGCAAATGCGGAGAATTGCTCCGTAATCATTGGAAGTAATAAAACTAATTATATTGGGAATGGATTTATGTTTTAATGTTATTCGAAGTTTGAGAAATATTTAGTTCTGATTTCAAAGTTTTTTTTTCTTTATTGTAACACTCAAAATACGTATTACAAGCATGAATTAGGGATGTGTGAGAAATTGGCAGTGCTACACAGAGGCGCGTTGCTAATAAATTTATATTGAATTTTGAATACGTAAGTTTCGAAAACAAATTCTACAGTTAAGTGGGGCATTATTAAAATTCTTTTACATAATTGGACATGGGCGGCGTTATCATTTGGAAGTATTTCTTCCAGGCAAGACGAAATTATGATATAAAATAGATTTATACTATAGGTATAGGTCGCGTCACGAATGTTTAGCGCTGGACGAGAATAGCTGAGCATCGGTAGAGTCGCGCTCGTAATTGACGTATTGGTGCGAGAAAGACAACACGACTGGGGAACCAATCAACGCTCGCGCACCCGACGATCATGCGCCCCGCGCGCCGCGCCGTCCCCTCGATACCTTATTTTTGCTTCTGCGCAGGTTTCGTTCAGCGCTAAAGTTTCGTGACGCTACTTATAAATATATCAAAATTAACTTACGTAATAGTTCGTATTGTGGCAGCCACCTAACCTTCAAGATGTTGCCAACGAGGGTTCCTTCCTCTGCGCTTTCTTCGTACTTCCAAATAACTCGTTGCTTCAATTTTGAGAGTGCTCTTATAATTAGGTCTTCCTTATATTTGGGGATAGTCGCGGTTTTTATTAATGAACCAAAACTGAAGAGGACGACGCCATGTTCAGATTCGTTCAGGAATCGTTCGATGTACTGAAAATAAATTGACAAAATAAGTAGGTATATACTTATGGTTTAGTCATATTATTTTTTTCACATATTTGACAAATTTTATTAAAATATATTGATTAAGAATGTGGATTACTTAAAGATCAAGAAAATTAAAAAAAAGAAAATCACAAATAGTCATCTAATATTTCTACTTTAATCATTTTTGAATTACCTAATAAGAATAACCATCATATTTTTTTCCTGGCAATCTGCAATACGGCATTTATACTAAAATTAAAATATTACTCACAATGTAATCGTACAGATAAATTTATAGAAGTTTCATTAAAAACAAAAATAGATACTTATTTCTTGCAAACATACCTGGCTATAAAAATGCTTAACATAATATACCTAATAAATTTATTTATTAAAATAAGAATTACATTTGGTGTCCATTTTTTATCATATTGAAACTCGTTTCGCTCGTATGTATGTACCTACATAATATCTATACATTTATACAAATTTGGCCACAAAAATGGTTTTCCAGATACCTGTTTGGCCTCAGATTCACAAACAATGTTAAGATTTATTTAAGTTATATTTCGTCTAATCATATTATTGTATTTATAAATCATTCTGTAATTCTTCATATGTAAAGATATTACGTATTTATCGAAAACATAATTTAAAGTTCTAAATACGCAGTTATCTGCTTGAGTGTATTAGGCTAATTACAAGGTATAGGTTACAGGTACACTATAGGTACAGTTATTTATAAAGCACCAGGATTTGAGAAACCAATGGTAACCAACTGTTACTGGTAGTGCTGCTTTTAACGTAATGCTATGTAACATAGAGTGATACAAGTAATTATTAAGCTTTGGCCATTGAAAAAAAAGAAAAAGGAAACAATAGTTAAATATATTCTTAATTAATTAAACTTTGGTCTTTGTACCGGTCACTGCAACTGATAAAGTTCAAAACCCTGCATTTATATTATGATAATAAGTATTTATAGAATAGTAGCGGCGATATGAAATTAACCACGACGTTAACATTTCCGTTCTCATAGCAATATCGGGGTGAAAACTGAAAAGTATCCTGTACTTGTCCAATCATGCAAAATTAGTTCAGCAGTTTTTGAGTGTATGAGTTACAACAATACATTATACATACAATCCCATCGAAACATCCATACAACATCACACATTTTCGCATTTATATATGTACTAGCTGTTGCCCGCGACTCCGTCCGCGTGGACTTTCATATAAACTTTAACTTCCCCTTTCTCCCCCTTGTAACCGTTTTTTTAGTTAAAAAGTAGCCTATGTTTTATCTCAGGCTCTAGACCATCTGTGTACCAAATTTCATTACAATCGGTTCAGTAGTTTTGGCGTGAAAGCGTAACAGACAGACAGACAGACAGACAGACAGACAGACAGAGTTACTTTCGCATTTATAATATTATATATGTAATATATGTATAAGCAGGAAGGGGAAAGTTTGTAGGGGTGTATAATTAATCCATACTAATACATATTATAAATGCGAAAGTCACTCTGTCTGTCTGTTACGCTTTCACGCCAAAACTACTGAACCGATTGTAATTAAATTTGGTACACAGATGGTCTAGAGCCTGAGATAAAACATAGGCTACTTTTTAACTAGAAAAAAGGGTTGTAAGGGGGGGAAAGGGGGTGGTCAAAGTTTATATGAAAGTCCACGCGGATGGTGTCGCGGGCAATAGCTAGTATACATATATGTTAAAATGTTTGTTACACTCAAAAACTACTGAATAGTTTTGGATGAAGTTTGATTAGACACTAGATTACTAAATAAGACACTTTACGTTGGTAAATCCGGGGGCATTGCTTGTTGAAAATCTTTTTCTCACTTTTATAAATTACGAAATATCTTTGTAAAAAAATATTATCACGTTGTGCAATCCTATCCGAAAAAACTTTAAAGTATTTTTGGCTGGACGAAAATGAGTCATAAGGCTGCTTTTTACATAACGATAATAGCATTCATTAATAAAAAGCCCAAACCTGATATATTGTTATTTAAAAGACAAGTTTTTAAAATGTATTAATCTATCTACGAAAGGAAGAGGTCCGGTTTAAAAACTTGTAGCTTTTATATGTAGGATGTC
>JADANM010003811.1:7778019-7790051 GCA_026213755.1 Eurema hecabe | reverse complement strand
TATTGTTACGTAATTTTTGTCATGAATGAATAATAAAAGACATGCGTGTTGCCTGTTAAAAAACCAAAAAGAGATAAAATAGAAATCTAGACCAGTTCCAAAAAATAACGCCATTCTGTCTTACTACCTATTTTTTATAGCGGACGTTTTATTTAAACCTTGCTTTAATAAGTAAATTACTTATTAGAGCAATTTGGCATAACAGACTTAACTAGATTGTCGATTTTATTTTATTTTGTGTCTTTATTTCTACATAGTTGATAGCGGTCATGGAAAATTGACCAATTCTATCTTGAGTACATATTCTGTAAATCACTTAAAATGACGATATCAATTTTACTCTTGGTCCGAGATTAGGTAATTTAGTTTAATGCGAACAGTTAATATAAAGTTAAAGCAATAAATTAAATTTTTTAACTAATATTATAATTTTTAATTAATCAAAATATTTAGTAATTAGTAAATAATCCAGCTAAGCCTTGCAATCATTAGCTATCGAATGAGATCTATAAGAATGTCAAGTTTACTTGAAAGAATTCAAGTTCAAGTTCAGTTTTATTGAGAAAGGTCAACTTAACTCGCACAGTTAGAAGGTTAGCTAGTGTCTATGAGTAATTTTCATTACAAGTTCAACTTTGTTAAAGACCGACTCCAATTTTAAAGTAATTAATTATAAGTATATTTATAGGTTACTGCTTGTTGCCCGCGACTCCGTCCGCGTGGACTTTCATATAAACTTTGACCCCCCTCTCCCCCTTTAACCATTTTTTCTAGTTAAAAAGTAGCCTATGTTATATCACAGGCTTTAGACCGACTGTCTAGCAAATTTCGTTACAATCGGTTCAGCGGTCTGGCCGTGAGAGCGTAAAATTATAAAAAGTTTCGACCCCTTGCGCAACCTTTTTGGGGTTGATTAGAAAAAAAAGTAGCCTATCTGTGTACCAAATTTCGTTCTAATCTAATCGTTCAGTAGTTTTAGCGTGATGGAAAGACAGACAGACAGAGTTACATTCGCATTTATAATATTAGTATGGAAGTATGGATTTTTTGTGATCGTGGCCGTAAGTGACTATCTTCGCCCGTCGTCGTTCGCAAAGCTAATAGCCTCACGAAAGCTTTGCCGACTCTCGAAATAAAGAAAAAGAAAATCAGGATACTAGGGCTCCGGTACTTCCACCTTACGAACGTAACCCTTGGCATATCTTAGACATGTTACTATAGGTCGCGTCATTTATGTTTAGCGCTGGACGAGAATAGCTGCGCATCGGTAGAATCGCGCTCGTAATTAACGTATTGGTGCGAGAAAGACAACACGATTGGGACAACCAATCAACGCTCGCGCACCCGACGATCACGCGCCCCGCGCGCCGCGCCGTTACCTCGATACCTTATTTTTGACTTCTGCGCAGGTTTCGTTCAGCGCTAAAGATTCGTGACGCGACCTATACCTGACGCCGGTTTTCCGTGTAAGAGTAGGTACCACTGAGGTAGTATAAACTAGTCTTATAAGAAAGTCTGCGTTGACAACTTTCTATCAGAAGTTTGTTCTCACTTTTATAGAAAGACCTTTCCTTATCCATGCTATAAATTATCGCGACATTCATATTATTTACAAAAGCGGATGTTTACAAAATGTGGGTATTGTTCTCTGATACGGTCATAAACTTAATAATTCTTATGGCTGATGCGGACGGTATCAATCGTACATTCAATCAATTCAATCAAGATCCATTGATTTTTCGCAAAAGAGTAGGTACCTATTTCTCTTCTTCTCTGTAGGTTCTTGCGAAAACATTGTTGGTAATCTATACTAATATATAAAGCTGAAGAGTTTATTTGTTTGTTTGAAAGAGCTAATCTCAGGAACTACTGGTTCGAATTGAAAAATTATGAAATAGACAATTTATCGAGGAAGGCTTTAGGCTACATAGCATCACGCTGCGACTAATAGGAGCGAAGAAATAATGGAAAAACAAATCAACGAGGACGAAGTCGCGAGCAACAGCTAATATACAATAAAAACATAATGTAAACAATGTAAACTGTCAATGTAAAATAACATAATAGAATGTTCTTGCTCTTCCGTGTCAGTCGATGTCAGTTGTGTGTGTTAATATAATTTACTTTAATAACCGGGGGTAGGTCTCTTTCGCAGGAGACCGACTGAACAGTGATATGAAGGTGTCACTTGCTCCGGTCTGAAGGGCACTGTAGCCAGCGCGATTACTGGGCCAATGAGTCTTAACATCTTATGACTCAAAGTGGGGAGCGTCGATGTAGTGCACCCCTGCCCGGAGCAAAGTTCTGGGTAGCACTACATTGGTTATGGGCTGGCGTTTCTCTTACCATCAGGAGGGCGTCCAGCTCGTCTCACCACTTAATAGAATAAAAAAAAAATACAAGTCTATACTTTTATTTGCCTAAAAACCAACAAACATTACTAAAATTTAGACCTCACATACTTATTGTGTAATTTTAATATTATTTTAAAATGTTAGTCGGAAATTGTACAGCCATTATATTAGTATATTCATTTCTTAGCTCTTAATAGATAGTAAATAATACGTTAAAGATAAAAGACGAATGGCGTGTCGGTTTGATATCGGACCCTAATGTTGTCTATAGATATGACCTCGATTCAATGAGATTGATACAATTGTATTAATCAAGACCTATCCCAGTAATAAAGAATCCATACATATCTAAACGTGATATGTATATACAACTGATCAGTTTGTATGTTAGAACGCTCTTATTTCTAGAAATATAGGATATATATAATACGAGACTTGGACTAAAGTATAGCCTATACTGGAACACGATTGAATTCCTTTTAAAATATTAAAGAAAGTTGCATACATATATGCAACGTTGACCGGCGTACATTCACATATTCCTATTTTTAAATTAAGTTTAAAGAACAAAAACATTTGTTAATTTTCTGTCACTGCACATTTACACTACTTACTACTCAGTACTTTTGAGAGTGCTCGGTATATATATGAATAAAGAAAGATGTAGTTGTAATCATTTAACGTTAAGCATTATGCCGCATAATGTGTTATAGTGCTATAATTGGAAAACTAGGATTTCACGCGTGCCGCAGCGAACAAAGCAAAAAATACCTACAAACGAAAACATGGTAAGGTCGATTCTATTCCTTTCCGAGTGCGTTATCTGTTAGGAAATCTTATGAAAGATGAAATGCCATTTTTGTTGATTCAAATAGTGTATTGCGGTCTCATAGCTAATTCAATTTACCGCAAACCCATTACGAAACGAAACAGAAATAATGACGACCGCTTGGCGCAGTGGTAGAACTGCTTTCTGCGTGAAGGGTCGTGGGTTCAATTCCTACACCGAAAAAATATATTTGTAATTTACATTTGTATTTTTCTGGGGTCTGGGTGTTGCAATGTATTGTATGTACATGTAGTTACAAAAGAAAAGTATGTATATGTAATTTATTCCCTAATCTAGTTGCACACAAGCTTCGGTTTAGCTTGGAACTCGATGGCGCTGTGTATAAATGTCCTGAAAATATTTATTTATTTGTTTATTATTCGTCATTTAATAATTAGCTAAAAATAATTATAACAATTACGTCGTTTTAAATAGAACAAAAAAATCAAAGCATTGTTACCTAAATATTAAGTCATTAAAAACACTTTAAAATATTATTGTCAAGTAGTAGGAATTATTTTTAATGTTTAAAATAATACGTCAGGAAGCAAAATCTTTAAAAACACTTCAAAATTTTAAACGACTAACATATTACGAAAAAATAACTAGGTACCTTAATAGCTACCTGTCAAATATACGGACATATTATTTAAATGACAATCAAGTCTTTTAAATAAAAACCGTAACGCGTTCAGCTTTACGCTAAAATTCTAAATGTTTTGAAATGCAGATAGAATTCATGAATTACAATACAAACAAGCTTATCAGAGGAAGTATTGAGTTTATTTTTACTGTGTAACCTAATACATATTTGTAATCTTATATAGCTCGCATATAATATTATGCATGTTTCTACATATAAACCTTACTCTTGAATCATTCTATCTATTTAAAAAAACTGCATGAGAATCTGTTGCGTATTTTTATAGATTTAATATCCCTAATATTTTAACTTTGCTTTATATACTACTAGCTGACCCGTGCCCACCTCATTGGGCATAATGTTAATTATCCTATTCGGTTTTTTATATAGCCTATGACACTCAGCAATCCTCCCTCTTCCCCATTCCCCAGGCACTGGCAGAATACCAGCGCCGTGGCTAACGCTGCGGCATTACAGCTGAGCCAGGCACCTTTTCCTGGGCACAATGCACATACCTATTCTTGTGTGTACTTTTTATTTGTTTGTAAATGTCTATTGTATGTTTCTTCAGATGTATTTTGTTTTGTGTATTGTGTTGTGGAATAAAGTTTTTATCTATCTATCTATCTATCAATAATGTGGTTTTCTATTGGTGAAAGTGATTTTTTTAAATCGGTTCAGTACATCCCAAGATTACCCCTTACAATTTAACAAACACACAAACTTTACTTCTTTATAATAGTAGTATAGATATGTAGACCGAACGTTTTTGAAGGGACTAAAATTTTGTTTAATTGTTTTAGTCATCAAATATTAAATTTATTAACGTAGTGTTAACACGACAATAAAAATAATTGGATCAAAATTATATACATTTATTTTATCACTTGAAATAGTGCGATAAGTTAATTGGAGCAAATTGATTCCGAAAGTAGATAAACATTATATTATATTTTTGTATGGACCATAAATAATAAAATCTTATGGTCTATGCAATTTGCCTAATTTTAGACTTCTAGGTCAACGGGAATTACGTTATAGATTTTGATTATATTGGTAGTATAGAAGAAGGATTTCTACGTTATATTGTATGCTTGATTTTAATTGTTCACTTGAGGATTTAGTTAAAATTTCAACCGGATACTTTTTTGCTTAGTAAAATTAAGGGTTCTGGAAGATATACATACAGAAAAAAACGTAAGAGTGTAAAGAGTTTTTTTTAGTACGGATCACTAAATGTATTGTAAATAAATCTATGTAAAATTGCTTGGAGTAGCCTTGAGATAAGATTATTTTATTAATAACGTACAACGTTTGTTTTAGTACTACTTTGTATATTGTATCCATTATCTAGGTACCTCTTAAGACAAATATATAGAACAGAAACGAAGTGTCAAGGATTCAATGGAGACCATCGAGAGTTATCACGATACTTAATATGCCTTATCAGTAAGTATCACGGTTGAGAAATCACGTCGCGTCATGTAATCAAACGATTATTGAAATATCTGCTAACATATTGCGATTTGCGAACCAGCTACGAAAAAAATCAGCAATAATATTTGTTCTAATAATTGAAAAAAATAGCAAAATAACTGTACAATTTTTTTAAGCGGATATTACTCATCCAAATAGTAAAAATCCAAAATAGGTAGTTAGGTTCAATTAATTAAAGAAGGCGCTTTTAAATTGATACAAAAAGTTAGTTAATCGATATAACATCCATGACACATTAACGGAAATGATTGAAAGATATTGAGTGGATATCAAATTGATATAATTACAATTGTATAATTTACATTTACTGGGGATTTGAACAGTTTAAATGGAATTCAAATACGGTCTTAAGTTACATCGCGATGCAACTAATAAATACTTGATACCCTCTGTATCTTGTTGGCATCCTATTACGCATGTAGCAGAGAGTTTATTTGTTTACATCGCAATGAAAGTTAGCATGTGTACCTTCTGAAGCCATATAAATGGACCAAATTTTATCCAAGGCTCAGCGGCTTAGGCACGAATATGTAAAAAAACTGATAGAATTACCGCCGCATTTATAATATTGTTAAGTATCTAACTCACCTCTGGTATAGGCTTTTTCGTATCATCCAAGTGCATACCACCAACTTCAACCAACCCCGGCAGGACGGGCTTCACCCCGTTAAATGGATAAAATGTATTCACCATGAATAGCGTCAAATTTTTGGACAATTCATCAAGAGGCACTTTTTTACCAAAATGCTTTTCCAGTAACGCTTGTTCCTTTTCCTGGATATCATACCGGAACCAGAGTTTAAAGTATACATTCATAAACGTATTCTTAACTCTTTCAAAATACGATAAAGGATGCGTCCAAGGGGAGCTTATTACAGGATAATAGGAAGGATTGTCGACAGCGCCGACACGGTCCGTGGACCACGGCATAGCGCCGCTAGACGATAACGCAATCACCGGCGCTTCGATTCCATAAACATGCAGCAATCCGAGCATGCAATCGCTATTGAAACTTTCAACAATAACAATGTCGTAGTCTCGTTTCAGTGCGTCTATGAGCGGCGGCCACTCGATTGCTTTCTTGCACACATTTAACGCCATCCCCGCGAGCGGCTTGAAATCCATAGCCTGTTTAAATAGCTCACTTATAACTGGTATTTTGAAGATTAAGTTGTTGTTCTCAAACCACGCCAGATCTATGGTTTCGACGCCGATACTGGCGATGCCTTCGAAGCTGACGTCCGTGTAGTTTGCTGGTGGATTTTTGAGCGGGAAGAAGGAAGCGACTGTGACATGGTGTCCGCGTTCGACTAGTGTTTTAAAAAGCGGTTCGAAGACCATGTGGTGGCTTTTGCCGGTGTGGGAGAACAGGCCAAGTATTCTGGCCCCATGGACGTAACTAATAAGCGCGGCGATCGCGAATACAGCGAGAGAGAACCGCATCGCGCGATCTTTGCGCCTCAGAGTCGCACAAATACTGACGCACTGTATAGTGTATACGGAACACGGTACAGACTAAACGCCCAACGCTATTTTCAGAATCGGTTACATGACATACGACCGCGACCGGGTGTTATGAGAAAACTGGGTCTTTAAAGTATTTTATATAGACTGACGTGACCTTCACCTTAATTATCTGTTTTGTCTCAAAATACGAGTATTATTGCGCGCAGTTTGACGCGACTAATGCGTATAATGGAATACTTAGGGTACTGTATTAATGACACGTTATTTGGTTCTTAATTATTATTTGATATCCTTAATTATGTTTAATTATTCTAATTGTTAATGTTAAACAAACAAATCGTTTTGTCATCAATGTCGATAGCACTATAGTTGAAGTAACTAATGCTACAAGGGACTTTAAAATAAGGTAATCACAATTTAAATACTAATGAAAGTAGAACAAATATTGTATGTTGGTATTAGCGCGTAATTGAACCGTCTGTTGAAACATTGTTGAAATGGATTATTGTTTATTTGTAAATATTTACTTTTTCCCCAATAAACCGTATTGAGGAGAAAAAGTAAGATAAACATATTTTCTATACTATTTTTTTTGTAATTAATGGGTCGCGAAATGAATGGGGATGGCATGAAGTACCTGTATGTACTTATTTAATATTCCATAAAATTATTTACTAGGTTATTACGAGTAAGAATATTAAGAGTCTAGGTAATATTTTGTGGAAAAAAAATACAATTTTATCTGTAGGTATATGGAGGTATCTGTAGGTATACGGAAATGAACCTTTGAACATGTCATTTCATTTAAATTTTTTTACTTATTAATATCGAGATAATATCTATCGAGATATTACTTGACGCTGGATTTTTTTTTATTCATTTAAATAAATATCCTTCCACAAAAATCAGGATATTACTACCACGGTAGATATTTCTATAAAATTTATAAATTTTTCAGTAAAAACAAATTCAGTAGCTAAACAGTTCACTTCACATTTTTTAAAGCCTGATAAAATTATCAGGAACAAAAAAATATAAAAAGTATGTTGTACAAAATACAAATATAAATTTATTATTATTTTACTTTAAATTATTTTTATTTTGTTTCAAATTGATTTCATATGAATAATATACATACCTACCAGTTGTTCTACAAACAGAGCTGATCTTGAATTGCTAGCCTACCAAAGTCATGTATGCAATTAATCACATTTCATTCTCTAATCGTTGTTATTATATATTTGTAAGACTTGAACACATAGAATAATAACACATAGAACCGAATTATGAGCAAGCAAAGTGAAGCCATTTCAGAGTAGACAATTCTGTCTAATTACACTTTTTTTATTCTATAAAGTGGTGAGACGATCTGGACCTAATGGTAAGAGAAACGCCAGCCCATAACCAATGTAGTGCTACCCAGAACTTTGCTTCGGGCAGGGCTGCACTACATTGACGCTCCCCACATAAATCTTGGGTGCAGTGCGTCGCATCAAAATTCTTATGTTTTTCGTAGATTTAAAATTTTCCACATTTAAAGGGGAAAATTTCTTATAGCAACATTACCGGCGGACTTGTGTGCGTGTCATTAAGTATAAGAACGTACTGTTTTCACCTACATATACCTACTGTTTTGGCTTCACTTACGGCAGACCTATCAAGGGATTATCAGTCTATGCGTTATACGTCTATGCTTCAAGAATAATTATCCAGGATTATATACAACCTTTGTGGATTAAAATCAAGGCATAATTCAAGGTACAAATTTCTTTAACTCTTAAGGAAAGCTCATTAGACTCGATGGTTATTAATAAGTCAATTAGCATAATATTTTTTGTTCTGTTATTTATAGTATTTGAATACAAAATCCTTACTTTTACAAATGTGAAAGTAGAGATGTTTGTTACCTTTTCACGCAAAAATTACTGGACCGATCTTCGTAAAATGTTGTACACATATCCTTGGAGGTCGGAGTAGCCTATGTTAGGTAACTTTTTCTTTGCGACATTTACTTTTCGCTTCGCTCTTCATTAAATGGTCTATCTTACACTAAAATATATTTTTTTATTTTATCATTTATTTTATTAAATTTCTTTCATGTTTAAATTACTCGTATCATGTTACGAATATAAAAAGGCTGTAGCGAAAAACCTTAAACTTTAATCCTTGACTTTGATCGTTTGAAACTGGTTGGGTACGGCCGTTCGGGGTCAATCACCACGTTTTATTTCGTAACAGATTTATTCGTATATTCGCATGTCATTTTGTAACAACTTACACCTTATATACATTTATTATTACGAAAGTAGAGATAAAGAATGGCTTGAAGTAAAGTGAAAGTGAGTGGTTTTGTTTTTTTTTTCTCCACGACACGATTTATTAACGTTCTTTGATTTAATATAAAAGTCTTTAATTTAAGGTAGAATCAGTTACAGAAGAAATTTAAGTTATAAAAGTAAAATTAAAAGTACCTAATACAACTTGTGTCACGGTTGTTGTTGCTTATAAAACATAATAAACTTATAAATAATAATAAACATAATAATAAAGTAAAGTAATTTAACAATATTATTAACTTGTATTCTTCTTTTCTTTAAATAAATAAATGTAAAAAAAAAATAAAGTACTCGTGTATACCTGTTTCCTGCATACTTTCATGCGACATTATGCAGGAGTGTTTCATTTCCGAAGTGCTAATATTATACAAATAGATCTGCGTCAAAAAGTAAATAAAATATATTATAGTACGCGTCATTTATGTTTAGCGCTGGACGAGAATAGCTGCGCATCGGTAGAATCGCGCTCGTAATTGACGTATTGGTGCGTGAAAGACAACACGACTGGGACAACCAATGAACGCTCGCGCACCCGAGGATCACGCGCCCGCCGCTACCTCGATACCTTATTTTTGACTAACTTTTTGACTAATTTTACTTTGACGCTAAAGATTCGTGACGCGTACCTAATAATAAATTCCGATCCCGAGCAACATTAATTTTTCAATCGATATCAAGTAACGGTGTTTTAAAAGTAACTGCCAACTTTTTGTAGCGTTGATTTGTAGAAGTCAGTAAGATACAGTTAGTAAACTGGAACCGAAAGCGAAAGACGTATCGGTATATTTTTACATAATAGTCTATACTAGTATTATACGAAGAGTAAATATTTCATTGTTTGTTTGAATTGAATAGGCTCCAAAAGTACTGAACATATTTTAATAAAATTCGTAATAAGTAGATATAGTCTTGAGCTATGTTATGAATATAAGTTGTTTTTTATTGCGAATTGTAAATGAAAAAAAGCGAGGACCGGCTGCGAGTAATATATTATTATTTATCTATTCCGACTAAATACGTAAATGATTTAAAATACAATAGTGAAATTCGAAAGAGTTCATATAGGTCGTAATGCATTGAAGAGTAGAGCTAATATAATTATTATGAATGAAAATAGGTTGCGTACTTAAAGATTTAAAGATACACAGGAACATATAGCAGAAAGCGACTTTGTTTTATACAATGTCATGATATGCAATGATGATAATACTCATATAATGGAAATCTGTATTTAATAATATGTAAATATACCTATTATTGGAACAATAATCTTTAAAATTATCTATATCTTAGCTTAATTATGTAAATGCTATGTAATGCTGCACGGGCTATTTTCTTAAGATTATCTTTAATCTTAAGTGAATAGCCAAATACTACGTGTAAAACTCGATAATAGCGTAACTGATTTCGATAATTATTTTTTTAGAACATTCCATGAAGTTTGAACATTCTTCAATCTTTATGTTTAAAAGAAATCTTGAAGTACGAGCATGGTTCTTTAGGGGAGGATAGGGTTTGATTATAACGTAGGATAGCTCATACCTTACAACTATGAGGAAGGATAGAATAAAAACTCCCTCTAACAAATACGTACTAGGTACTATAAATCCTAGAACTAAGATTCTTAAAAGTATATTAAGAATATCAAATTACCCATATTAACCAAGGTAAGTAATTTAACATTAATTGTATTAGTCTAATCAGTTTACTATTCTCTTACCTTCGGCAGCGGTTTTCTTGTTTCATCCAAATGCATACCCCCGACCTCTACCACTCCGGGAACCAAAGGTTTAACTCCATTCAAGGCGAAATGCGTATTAACTAAAAACAATGACGTGTTCTTTGTAAGTTCATACAACGGAACCTCCATATTATAATGTCTCTCGATCAACTCCTTTTCTTCTTTCTGGGCTGCATTGAACCACACGTACATTATACCGAGAATAAATGTTGATACCGCTCTTTCCATGAATGAGAAAAGTTCATTCTTTGGGTTCAAATTCGTAGGTAAAAACGCTGGATTGTACGAGAGTCCCACTCGCTCATAGGTCCACGGTAACATTGGGCTTGTAGACAGACCTATGACTGGGGCTTTAACACCATTCACGTACAGCAAACTCAACATGCAGTCGCTAGCGAAACTTTCCACGAGAACAACGTCATATTCTTTCTTTAAAGCGTCTTTAAGAGGCGAATATACAGCAGCGTTTTCACATATTCCATCTGACATTTTGAATATAGCCATCATGGTGCCGATGATCTCGAAAACACCGCGTATATATGCATTTTTCGTGATGAAATTTGGTTCTGGAATGTTCGCCAGATCGATTGCAGCTTCTGTGATTTCAACGAGTCCTACGAGGCTGACGTCTGTGTAATTCGCGATCGGATTCTTAAGTGGAAAAAATGAAGCAACGGTAACTTCATGCTTCTCAGCTAGCTTCTTAAGAAGTGGTTCGAAGACCATGTGGTGACTTTTACCAGTATGCGGAAACAAGCCCAAGATTCGGGCACTTTGAACACTGCACACTAGAACCACAAAAATTATGACAACCCGCATCGTGTTTAATTTCGTTCTGCCTAATTTAGTGACAGTGCTGTATTATATATTTGATAATTGACCTTATCTATTGTTTAATCTATGAATATCATAATATCTACATTTAGGTATTGTTTATGTAACAAAACTTCCCAAATAAAGCTTTCATAGCACGATGCGGAATATATTTAAAAATTCTCGTAAATTGTTTTCGCAACAGCCAATAAGTATCCCGGACAGGGCCGTATTAATATATATCTTTTTACTACATGCTTAATTTTGGTTAATTCTATATGGGTCGTATTTAACCTTGCCTCAATTTATTCAAGTTTTCTTCAGCTATTTTTGCCTTTCATCTGCCATATAT
>JADANM010003811.1:7716530-7731268 GCA_026213755.1 Eurema hecabe | reverse complement strand
ATTTTTTCAAACGTAGACAGATTTAATGTTTACTGACTTAGCTTAGTTAAGGAGGACAATTGTTAATAGAAGTGACTACCTATATTTGTTTGAATATTCAAAGTGACTGACGTATTATCGCGTCGTTTAAGATAGAGGACGCAGTAGTAATATTCATTTTCAAGGTGATATGTTGTTCATGAAGGTTTCTTTACAATATTATATACTAGCTATTGTCTGCGACATCGTCCCCGTCAATTTACCTACTTAAAAGTTGTTCCGCGTATATGGTATTTTTAATTTTGTTTCTGGTCGAACAAATTTTGAACCCTAAAAAGATCATACTGATTCAATCTTATAAGATGGTCATATAGTGTAGAAAAATTTTTTAAGATCACGCAAAGATAATAATAAAGTGATAAATATTTTTTGGATAACTTGAACTATTTACGTAGAGCATGCAACGATTTAAATATTAATAATCCTGCCAGTCTTAGCAACATTTTAAATAGACGCTTCCCTCCTAATGGTAGCAATGTGATGTTAAAAAGCCTGAAGCCTTCTTCGATAAACGTACTATTCAACATTAAAATTATTTTTCCACTCGTACTAATAATTTCTTAGATACTTTATAATACGTATGTACATGTTAATAAATTAACATTATATACAATGTGTTTGTGTGTATGTCGCAGGCGGATTGTATAATCCGCTGTATTACATTACGGCTAGCCGTTTTACAAAACAGGGCCGTTTTGCAAAGCGGCGGTTCAACGATTAGCCGTATTGAATGCGGATAGGTAATAAGCCGCCTAAATATATTCGTCGCCATATGTTAGTTTTTTAATATATTAGGTTAGGTTAGTTATTTATCATTATAAAAAAAAACTTATTTACTCATCTTTAATAAAAATGAAGTTGAGTATTCAAGTTTTTTTCATAATGATTCAAAACTTAGGTTAGTAGTACCTAATCTAATTTAATAAAAATAAAGCTGAGTAATCAAGTTCTTTTTACAGAAAATATGACGATGATACAAAAATAATAAGAATATAAGGATTTATAATGATACAAAAACTACTCAAGACAATACGGCTAAACGTTGAACCGCCGCTTTGTAAAACGGCCCCGTTTTGTAAAACGGCTAGCCGTATTGTAATACAGCGGATTATACAATCCGCCTGCGACATGTACATTGTATACGTGTCGTGTATTATGTCAGAGCTAATCGATTGTTTTGTGCAAATAATGCGGGTAAACTTATTATAATAATGAAGGCTCGGTTGTTTTTAGGCATGTAAAGTAGTGATTTTATTTATATGGAGTAAATACAAAGCAAGGTTCGTTTTTAACCGACTTCGAAAAAGGAGGAGGTTCTCAATTCGTCTGTATGTATAATTTTTTTTTATGTTTACATCATAGCTTCGATAGTATAAATGTAGTAATATTTATATAACATAGTACTTAAGTATTGTTCTTTATTATAACTACTTAGACTAAGGAAATACATAAAATGCCCGGGCGTATTTACGATATTTATCAATCAGACATCAAGCTTAAGAAAGAGACCGTAGCCTTATTTTGTCTTTATAGAGCGTTTTCTCTTTCTTTCTTTGACATTTAAACAATATTAAAGTCTACTAAGTGAATATATCAACCCTGTATAGCTCTTGGTACGTAGTTGAATTGATTTTTAATAAGCGTTGTCATTATATTGTTTTTATTTTTTTTTGATCAAGCAAAACTACACGTTATTACAATGAGGTGAAGGTTATATAATTCAACTGAACCAATATCGCCGAGCTATTAACACGTCTTATATAAACATCGACCGTACTTGGATTAGTACAAATAGTTTTATTATACTCATTCCGCGAGCTTAGCGACGACTGAGTACGTACGTAGGTATATTCTCTCAAATATAGACACTTAATTAACAGGATCTTGTAAAATAGACGAGGACACTTATCTGTAGGGTTGCCAGATTCGGGAATATGTATATTGAACAATTGTATTATATTTCCCGAAAAGAAGTTTTTATTTAAAAGGATTTTTAAAGAGTTATATTGGTAAAAAGGACAATATTTTATTATCTATGACAACATATTATTAAAGTGTTAAATTGAAGTTTGTTGTTTGCATGTCGCAGGAGTATGATTTTTTTCTGTATGAATAATTTTATCTATATTGTTGTTTAGTATGTTGTTTACCATGTGAATATTTTTATATACTAAGGGCATTAAACAGATTTCTTACGAATTCTTCTTTGTAAAAACTGCTTTTCGAACCAGCGTACATAATCTTAGTGTAATATTATGGCGATTGAATAGTGTTAAAGGTATATGTTAAGCCTAATTAATTAAATATATACTTCGTTTGATTACAAGCACGCGGGCGTACTACGGAATACAGTTATTAGGTGCTTCATAAGAACGCTTCGGCGGCTACGCGAGCTATTTTATACATGAAAACACATGTCAAGAGATAAATAAAAATATCTTTTCGAACAGACTTAATGCATGCTTTATTAATTAATAGATAAGTAATTTTAAACGAATAAAAAGTGTCAATTTATGAATTTACGTATTGAGCAGCCCTATTGACACGACAAACGCGACGCGATCCCGTGTCGTCTCGTAACGTATGACGTCACGTCGCGAGCGAGTGCGTTCGGGTGTCGCCGCAGACAGTATTGTGTCGTTGGTCGTTAGTCGCGAGTTATGTGCCGTACGCTTTATCGCACCATCCGCGGTGATGGAACGCTTCGGCGGCTACGCGAGATATTTTATACGTGAAAACACACGTAGAGAGATAGATAATAATATCTTATAAGAACAGGCTTAATGTATCCTTTATTACATGATAGATAAGTAGTTTTAGACGAATACAAAGTGACTTCAACTGATGAACTAAATGCAAATTTATAAATTGCAAGATGGGTCTCAATATTAATATTTTCTCATAGTTTTAGAAAATCAAAATCGTCTAAATCAATCGAAAGTTTGGATGTAGAAAAAATATATTTAACATATAATTTTGAATCAACAACCCTAAGGCTATCTTTTGAAGTTGCTTGAAAAATGGGGGGCATGAATGGTAAAATTACTTTCGTCTTCAATCACTATAGCATTAAGCTCCTAGGTTAGTGCACGTAGATATTTTATGACGGCTAGCCTGCTAAGTGAGATCTCACACACATTTGTAGACTAGCTGGCACTATTTTCACAGTTGTACATCTATATGAAAAGGACATCTAAGAGTCTCATGTGTTAGTAATCATAAGTACATGTCAAGAATGTATGAAGATGGAATTAAGCTGTTGTTGTTTTTTATATTGTCAACTAGCAGCCCGCCCCGGCTTCGCACGAATATTATAAGGGTATTACAGCGGGAAAATAAAAAGAACACTATTATATTACGTGATCAGACGTATCAGTAATTGACTTATGAACGTTTGTATGGGAAATAGAAAAGGGCTGTTTTTATAGTTTTCCCGGCAATTATTCGAAAATTTCCGACCTTTTAAACCTTTCCTAGACTCCCGCGAATATTTTAAGATCGAGAAGAGTTGAATACCTTTATTGGCGTTCTTGAGTTTTAGCGAGACTAACGAATAGCAATTCATTTTTATTTATATAGATAGATGTATAGATTAATAATTACTTTTGTTACACAGGTAAGCACCATAACCAAATATTGGTTAAGCGTGTTAAATAAAGATAAAAAGTACACTACAACACTGTCATCTTTATAATCGCAATGAAAATTTGGCATTTTACAAATGATACTGGCAATCATTTTTAAATAAACTTAAAAGCAACAGAGCAAGAAAATAAACAGCATCCGTTTAAAAGCCAATGTGTTAAATGTACTTGTAATTTTGCAATGTAAAAAGCTCTTCATAAAATTTTCACAAATTAAATGTGACGTGAGAAAAATAACACCATCTGTTGCATTCATATTTATTTGAACGTGCATAGAGCAAATACGAGCGGGATTAAAGAGTGTTGTCAGAATATAAAATTCATTTAGAAACGTCTTCGAATACGAATCCGATCGCTGCAAATTAGAATAAAACTTCCATCTCTTAGCTGCGAGACAATATGGCTTGATCATCAACCAATCATCCAAAGATTAAGACCAATCTATTTTTTTGTTTTTTTTATACTGGGAAAATGCCTAAATAAGAGAACAATAGGACTCGGGGATAGGACCATGGTTTATGTTGGACTTCTAACGACCCAAACTCTTCGCAGACTCTTCCAACTATTCCAATGCAACACTGAATACAACTTTATAAATCAAGCTAAAACCTATCCAATTTAATCTAATCGAATCACCAATTTAAAAGCTACCACCAACACACATACAGATAGACAAACACGTTAAACTCGTAACGTCTCGTCGCCTTTACATCGCGCGTTAAATACATTAGCACCTTCAAGCTCGCCGAGAGGAAAAAAACAAGGCGCGAAACCTACATAAAGCCTGAATACTACCTACTTAGCTCGCTCACTTAGAATGCACGGATGAAGTGCTAAGTTCAAAATCCATCTCAGCCAGCCGGCAGCCGGGGCTAATTACTTCTTTATTAAGTAGTTCCAGCAAACGACGAAATTAGTTAAATGCGGATGACTTCAGTTTGTTTAATTTGTGTCGCAGATTACCTACAGAGGTGGCGAGTTTGAAAGACCAAGTTTCGCGGCGGGTAGTACCTTGTAGCCATGTTCTTATGTATGTAATATAAACGTTTCTAGCTTTTGCGATTAAATGGATTGCGTAAAGAACGCGCGTCGGGTTCGCAATTAGCGTTCAGTGCTTGGGTAGACTCTAGAGATAATATGCTATAACATAATATGTAAACAACCAATTTGGATACTTGCCTTGTAGAGATATATACATACTATCAATTATGACGATAACCAAGGCTATGATAATAAATGAGACTACAATAAAGATGTACTTTCGCAGCAAACGCAGTTATTATTGCCTGTCAAACTTCGGCAAACTTCATGAAGTAGTTTTTGCATGATAGGTTGACATTGAACAATAATTCTCTGCTGCTGGTATCTAGTCAACGACCTAACAATTCGGCGCCTATAAAATATACTATTCGTTAAAGCTTCTTCTATGTATTGCGTACCCCAATAACATCGAAGTATTGATGGCCCAAATCCCATAGCGTAACGCGTACGTAAACACATCGAAATCCTAATACATCTTCTTTATTCGAAGTAAATCGTATGTAAACAAAGCTCTGAGTGGCTTGGAAGGAAAACTCACAAGACACACACACACACACACGGTAGATAGGTAGGAGTATAAATTTTTTAAGCCGTCCCAATTGCTTTGCTTCGTCGACGTGAAAATCCGTTTAAGCGATTTACTCTGGGATGCGTGCCTACAGTTGATCTTATTAGCCGAACGCGCTCGCCATACGAACCGAGCCACTCATTTTCGACAGAATTGGTTTTGATGGGATTAAAAATTAATCGTTGCGGGGATGTATGAGATGTACTATATACATAGTAGGTACACGCATATACGGTCGAAACGACCATTGAGTTTAACGCCGATAAGCGTTTCAAAATTGTAACAAAAAATTTTATTTAAATTTTTAAAAGCTCAGATAAGATTCAGTCGGAACTTAATTAATATTATTATTAGACTATTATTACTATTACTATTTATTACAATAGTTCTTCTCTTAAATTAGTTAATTTAACATATTAAGTATGTCAATGTAAAACTTTTCAAAACCGTTTGCGTTTAAATTATTACTTACCGTATATATTTTGTATATAGTATACGACTATTTGCAACTTCAGCGCCGGTGTCATATACAAACGGAAACACCAGTTAGACTTCCTATGAATGTTTATAAAACGAAAAATGTTTTCAAAGTGTATCGCGGGGTATTCGATAAGAATGCGTTCACCTACAGTCTAGCAACAATGCCGCCGCGTTCGAGCTCTTTTGATGTAATTTGCAAAGCGGCTTCTTTTGTACTTACTAGGTTGTAGGTACCTACCTACCTACGAGTCTTGCAAGGGAATTTGTTTCAAAGAAATGTTCGGTAAAGTTCGAGATTCGTATGCACCGTAGGTAGATACCTAATTTGGGATGTAAAGTTCATTGACCTGTTTCTTAAGATCATTACTTTGGAGAAGCGTCTTTTCAGCTTAGTTAAAACTAAAAGTTCTCCCGATATTAAATTCTTATCTAACTATTACTATAACTTAGTAAATATACGATTGCAGTATCACCTTGTCAATCAGATATACCAATAGGCTTCAGCCCGAGTGAAAAAGCACGAGATTTCAAAATTGTATGTACTACATAGAAAGCGTAAGTCTGTAAAGGCCTACTCTTTAGTTTCGAAAAACTCATCTATAAACAGATGTGGTGGTGAAAGATTTGCACTGGCTAAAGAATCGAAAAGACATTACATATTGTTTTGTCTGTGCGTTGGCGCGTCGCCAATGGCGGGCGTTGGGCGCTTACAGACGAGACACTAAATAACGCAAAATGTTGATCATTAAATTATTGTTATACATTATCGTTATAACCTCCAGACATCTCAGTTGAGAGATATTAGTTGAATCGCAAAGAAAGACAAATTGTAACAAAACAAACTTAAAGGTGTTTTATACATAGCATAAAAAATTGTTTTCTCTGTCTCTAAATCCATATGTACGCTTAAATCTTTAAAACTACGCAACCGATTTTGATGCATTTTTTTTCAATGGAAAGAGTGATTCAGGAGAAAGGTTTATATGTATAATACGTGCATCATAATATGCGTGCGAAGCCGTAGTAAGTCACTAATTTTCTTATAAGATTTTCGATGAGACTGCTAACACTGAATGGAATGATAGTATATTTTTATAAGATCGTAAAATTTAAGGAATGTGTGAATACTTTGCATCGAAATTATAATTGGATGCGTTTTATTACCTACTTATTTATCTCGTAAAATCTATTAATAAATAAATAAAACAGCGATTACACTACACGATTTGTTACTTACATTTTCAATTTAACGTGGATATAAAATATGTAGGTATTATATGTACGAGTATATACGATTTTATGAACTTTATATACTATATTGTTAATCCAACACTTTCATATCGACGCTTGATTAATTATTCTTTTTGTTTTTTTTTTAATTTATAGTTTTGAAGAAACTCCACTGAAAATTCTTGGAAGTGAACAATCTTTAATGATAAGGTTACAAACAGTGTACTAAATGAACCATTACATAGCGCATTGCATGGTGTACGAGTAGGTAGCTAATGAACCATTTCCTAACGTAACGAAGTGTTTTAAAACATATAATAAATAAATAAAACGTACCATCCCTCTGATTTTCGCAACAAAATATACAGAAAGACACGAAAAACAAATATTCAAAGAAAACACATCTGATCGCAGCTAATGGTGTTTCACCTCAGAGTGAAATGACATTTAAATTGAAATACTCCGCCGAGCTACCGCCCGTCAACGGAAATTATTTCGTTGTCGATTCTACGTAACGGGGGTTCGAATTTTTTTTTAACGATTCGAATTATTCGAATATAAGCCGTTAATTTATTTTCAGTTACACTGTTATTCAACATTTAAAATACTGACGTAGCGTGATTTACCACCAAAAAAAACCATTTTATTGTTGTGGTATACTGGTCGTATATTCATTTCAAATTCTTTTTAGGGCACCTATAATTAAGTGGGCAATTGCTAGTTTACTGGTGCGATACTGTAAGAATCAATCACAAATTGTTGTCATACTTGTTGGTGCTCATAAATAAATAAATAAATAAATCATTCGTTTTATTTCTAAATAACATGATCTAAGTTTCTAAAAATTAAATTTCTTGAAATTTCATTTTTAGAAACTAGAAGATCACAATTTGATTAGATGACCATTATTTTCCCTCAATAAATATAGAAATATTATATTTTTCTTCTTATCATGCTACCCCAGCATCTTAATCTATCATTTCAAATGCATCAGTGGAATCATCAAACATAAATTCAGAAGGAAGTTCACCTCGAAACATTTCATTTCCGCTCGGCTAGTTCGCTATATTGAATAAATTTCAATGAATAAGCATTCAAAGATATCTTGCTAGCTTTCTTCTTCTTGGTTAATGGCAGTGTTGCTTTACCACAATTTTGCCAATGTCTAGTTATAAATAGATAAAACAAGTTTGAGGGTCGATATTTGGTTGTGACAATCAGCAACACGTGCTTCCAATACCGCAGCCAAACATAGACCATCTTTGCTAGCGAAATGCAATGAGAAGAATAAATTTAGTCTATTATGCAGTATGTATCATGTATGTATGAATTGTAATCGTTCATATCAGAGCACGTGTACGCTAAAACAATGACATTATGCAATGTAAAACAACCGTGCGACCGCGCCTCTTGTTGACCTGCCAACATTTCCAATTTCCATAGAAAAACGAATTCAAGTCGACGTTCATGCAAGGAAAATATACACGTGATCTATTGAGTGTTAGAGATATTGGGACTGGTAAATTATGATCTACATTTATTTCACAAAACAGACAGGCCGACAATAATTCTAGCAAAATAATATTACTGTAAGCAAAAAAAAATATCATGCCATTTTTATTAAAAAAAAAATCACACTATAACTTTTTATAGTGTCTATGCTTATCTTATGTTTTCTTTACCGTCTTATGTTTAAAAATTAATTCTAATTTTTTTTAATAAGTTATTACGCAGTAACATAATACCTAATTTAATTGAAGAGATTTCGATTCATTTTGTATTATTATTAATTCAATTACTTAAACTGAAAAATTTGTGAAAAGCCACATTTCTTTAATAGTGCATTTTCACAATGTTACAAATTACTTAGCATATTTTGTAAATTATACAACCTTAAAC
The DNA here is from genome assembly GCA_026213755.1 of Eurema hecabe. Taxonomy (NCBI): domain Eukaryota; kingdom Metazoa; phylum Arthropoda; class Insecta; order Lepidoptera; family Pieridae; genus Terias; species Terias hecabe. The sequence continues at coordinate 7,722,367 of JADANM010003811.1, read as the reverse complement.
AAAGTCGCCAGACGTGAATAAGTTATTACTTATGTACCTATGTATCCAAGGTTTTTGCAAACATATAATATTGTGTCGTTATTATTGTCTTAGACAAACTAATAATGTACATAATTTACTAGTAGTAGGTAGTGAAGTAATAAAAAAAAAAAATCGATTTACAAGATTAAGAGGTTGCCACTTATAACTGAATAAACTTAGATATTATATGATATGAAATACACTATATCCATATATACAGAAAAATGAGTCAGAATTGCATTCATTAATTTCTCCACTTCCTTCCCACCGTGAGAATATGACAATAACAATGACATAACGTTTTTAGTACGCATCTGTTACGTAATTGTTATGGTTAACTTTGTATCAATTTTATTTGAGCTACATTTTAACGTTGAAGAGGCCTTTCTTTAGTTTTTTATAGTTGGTAATTTTGTTTACCGAGTCCTCCTCGGGGCAGAAGGAGGCGGTTATGTTGGAGTAGTACGAAATGATGCCACAATCGGCTAAAGCCTACGGGTGTTCCTTCAAACAGTCTTCCGCAAATTTGCAAGTATAGGTCGCGGCACGGATGTTTAGCGCTGGACGAGAATAGCTGCGCATCGGTAGAATCGCGCTCGTAATTGACGTATTGGTGCGAGAAAGACAACACGACTGGGAAACCAATCAAAGCTCGCGCACCCGACGATCACGCGCCCCGCGCGCAGTGACGTCCCCTCGATGGGTACCTTATTTTTGACTTCTTGCGCAGGTTTCGTTTAGCGCTAAAGATTCGTGCCGCTACGTATACCTATGTTATCCCGATATGTCATCATTACAACGAATATGCTATATTATGCAATATGCTATATGTTATATTCCTCAATCCCACCCTATGCCTATACGTTATCTATATGTTAATATTTGGAAATAATATAGGTTATGTTTGAAAGAGAAAACACTGCCGATTGGAGGATATCAGCCGCGGTATGCCACGGTTGATTACCATAGCTATCCACGGACAATTCACGTTTTGTTTGTTGGTAAACAAATTTTGTAGCCACTAATTATGCGCCGGTACGAACGTATTGCTTTCAATATGTATGTTTCATGTTTAAACGGAACACTAATATTGTACTTCCCCTGTTGATGATTTTTCAAATTATGTTTAGGAACGAAGTTCCTCATCGCGTGTTGCGAAAGGGGGCTTCCCTTGTAACGACACTTTTTGCTATATTTGTAAGCCGTCTGTCTGTCTCTCTCCGTATCGGTCATAAAAAGCTAGATTAAGTTTATATTACACTAGCTGTTGCTCGCGACTCCGTCCGCCTGGCCTTTCATATAAACTTTGAGCCCCCTCCCCTTATAACCATTTTTTGCCATTTATAAAGTAGCCTATGTTTTATCTCAGGCTCTAGACCACCTGTGAACCAAATTTCATTACAATCGGTTCAGCGCTTTGGCCGTGAAAGCGTAAAATTATAAAAAGTTTCAACACCCCTTTCCCCTCTTATAACGCTTTTTTCCAGTTAAAAAGTAGCCTATGTCCTTCCCCAGGCTTTAGACTACCTTTGTACCAAATTTCGTTCCAATAGGTTCAGTAATTTTTGCGTGATGGAAAGACAGAGACAGAGTTACTTTCACATTTATAATATTAGTATGGATTACAGTTATTAATAATTAAGAAATAATGTTAAAAAAAGTAAATAACAAATTCAGTTGATAAAAGCATGAAAAGTTAAACAATTTAGGTGCTCCTAAAAGAGTTCATGTTAAATAATTTTCTAAAGAGGCAATAAATAATTTTTCAATTTGTTTAGCCAATGCCAATATACCTATGTACCTATGTACCTATGTATATACATATAGCACATTTAAAAACACAATGTTCTATTTAACGGTTTTACCAATTTAAAGAAGGTGTAGTCGATGTCTTACCTGAAACAAACCAAAGAAATAATTAATTATAAAAGTGGATATTTCAAACAAAAATGTAGTAAAGAAATACGTTCATAATACTTAATTATAACTGCAAATAAATTTATAATTATTACTCAAACGGGAAAACATCTGATTATAATCATTAATAAAAATATTATGCTTCTGTATTTTGACGAGGCGCTTTTGACGAGAAAATAATTATTCTAATTAAATTTGTCTTTTATCCAATCGCAAAAGAAATCTAAAATTATATTTCTACATTTATTTCAGATAGACAGTTCAAATTATAATTAACCTTCTATAGGGTACACCTCAAACGTCTACCTTAAATTAAATTGCATTAATTCTTCTATTAAAATAATATAATATTAAAATAATTCTAATAAATGATTCTTTGAACAATTTAAGAGTTTTATTAAATGCATGCAAGAGTTTTATGAATACAGATATATTTGGCTTTGACTTTGAAGGTACCTTGTTGAGGAGATCGTTACTTAATTTTTTTTTAGTTTCTTTGCTTATTATATTAAACTCACTCTAATTAGACATCATTATTAGTATCTACCCGTCGCGTCGGCTCTCACTGTAGCTGTCATGGCGATTGTCAATACGGGATTACCGTGTGTTCGTCTGTTATACGTGTCTCGGACCGACTCACCGTCCAGGTAATGCCAGGTATCGATGCGGCTTAATTGGGTATCGAGAATCGAATACCGAGTATCGATTGTCGTTTGTCGAGTGCTCGTGCCCGTTTCTCGCGTAGCTATATATGTGTAACATGTACAATGTTTTACGAATAATATTCCAAATTTTTTGTCACTATTAAATGTTTATTTTATTTACAACAAGAAAAGCAAGAACAGAGTCACGTTTTAAAGTTCTTATGTCATAAATGTATAGATAAATACTGTAAAGTTTTTTTTGGTCGTGTTATTTATTAAATACTCGACATGTCATTTTAACTAAAAAAAAAACAATTCATACATATTTACTTTTAAACGGTTACAACTTTGAGGTTATGTAGAAAATTCCATAAGCGTCTTGTATACGTCATTTAAATGAAGAACATTCCCTTTCCAGCTAGTCGTGGCAGGCTAATAATGTTGCCCGACAAAAAGTTCAAACCCTGGGGGGGTTTGAACTTTTTCCACACAACGTTGCATGACTGAAATAATTTTCGTAGGCACCCAACTGCCATTACAGTAAAATCCTATTACTGCATAAACAGTCCGGCTACACAATAATCGGGGTTCAACCGATACTTACAAGGGCTTCAGTGTTGCCCTCGCGCGTTTAATAAAATAATCGTACAGCCGAGCTTAGTAATTTCCCCGAGATTAACACCTGAAAATTACAACGCGGACCGCACGATATATTTTTTAATAGAAAATTTATCGCAGCCTTATTCCGGCCAATGTTATTGTAACCTTGTTAATTTTCTTACTGCGTAGCGTGATTATCAGAAAAATGAATAGGACTCACTAATTATACGCATTTTTATATTAATATTTTAAGAGTTCATTGTTTTTCGTTTACATTGAATAGGCTCCGCTTATTCGACTGAGTATAATATTTTTTTCGTGCTACGTAGACTATCTCGTAAGCGACAAATTCTTATTATATTTACGTACCTACTTAATATAAAAAGCATTTTTTATAAAAAAAGCTTGTGAAATTGCAGGCGGGGTGTACTATTTGTTAAGTAACTCTCTCCACCTGTAAACAATCTCGAGAGATATCAAGAATGTTGCCAGTCCTCTTAAAACACACCATATATTAAAAAAAATCAAACCAAATAATAATTTTAGTTTTTATTTTTGTGATGGCAATACTAAATCTATAAGTCACTTATATAACTTAACCTATATTTAGCGTAGAAAACTTGCCACGGAACTAGGCAAGTTAGACGTTTCAGTAACCGTTAGCGCTCGCTCGTCGGAACATTGTTTACATTACAATTTCTTGTTTTTAAACAGCCAGCATAGTTCGCGAGCAGCTTTATCGGAAGCTAGATAGAATAATAACAACTAGAACCGCAATTTGAGTATCATACATTAATCATCGCGGCAGTATATCGAATTAAATTTCTATGTTTTTCGTAGATTTCATTTTTCCATATTTATGGGGTAGATTCCTTATCGGAGGACTTGTGTGCGTGTCATCGAGTATAAGAACGTTTGTATAATTACATACCAATATACCTACTGTCTTGGATTCGCTTATGACGGACCGATTATTATATTAATTATTTAGAAAGTATCAGTCTTTGCGTTATACGTCTATGGGAAACTATACTGTGTAGATATTTTAGTATGTACTTATCATCTTATGTGCGCTTTGCAATTCGCCTTTCTGCCCTTCAACCTAGATGGTTGGTTATTATTATCGTTCTTTTTAAGGCCTAGAAAATTTAAAAGTCACAAGAGACGACGGTTGTTTGTTATTTAACACTAATTTAAATTTAATATAATAACTAATAATAACAATTAATTAATAAAAATTACACATTGTAATATGAAATATATTAAACAATACAATAGAGTGTAATTTTCTAAAAAAAATTCAACCAATCGAATACATTAAGAATTATTTTGTATAAATCATAATACTATTAGCATAGGTACTCTTCGTACCTACCAACGTTTGTCGATCGTGACTAAACGAGAGAATTATTAGTTGCTTCCAATTTTATCTACTCGTATATCTTATTCATTTGCAACGATTTTATTTATTAAATCAATAAGCAAATTTTATACGAGATGTGAGCTTGCAAATTCGTTGGATACTTATTAAAGAAATTAAAAAATAATAACATATTTTTTTAATCATAAACCATTGTATATAATCATAAAACTAATGTTTTTGTGATTACATTTAGTAAACCAATGACAGAAAGATTCCCTAACAAATTACAAGCTATAAAGATCACCAAATAAACTGTCAAATTTCAAACACTTCCGCTGTAGAATTTTGTGTACATAACGGAAGATACTAGATATTACCCACCTTGCATCACTCTATCTATAAAAAACCCGCATGCGAATCAGTAGATATACAGTGTGTTACAAAACATGTGTCCGATCCTGTAGAGTAATATTGTCTATCTAAGAACATTTATGAATAAATTAAAATAAAAATTCTATATCTAAAAAATTTCAATAAAGTTTTAAAGATTATGATTAGGTATTTCAAGTGAAAAATTTACACAAATCAAGGAAATTCACCAACGCTGGCAACTCTGAACTCAGGTACGGTTCGTAGGCCCTATAGCTAGCAGAGCACGTGAAGGCGAGACGTTGTTGCCATGTAAGTTTTGCAATTTTACTTAGCTTAATTTTTTTGTTTGGAAAAATTATTTTTTTTTGAAAACGATAGCGAAATAAGGACCTACTACCGGTATATAGTACGAGGTTTTCGGATCGGACACTTGTTTTGCAATACACTGTATATTGTTATAAAGATATAAGCATAATAGGGATATAGGGGCAGAGAAAGCGACTATATGTTATACCGTGTACCGATTATTCTCCTATTATCGTATCAGATGCAATTTTTTATATGTACACGACTTCCATTCACGGCGCATCGCCAGGTACCTACCTACAATCATCGACGCGTTACATTTATCGACGTGTCATTGATATTTCGCTTTGTCGATGTAAAAATAAATCGCACCGGGTGATATACGACGACACGACACGATTAATTACATAAGCTGCCGATAATCGGAATCGCATTGAGTGACATTATTTATTTATTTCGCGCGCGGAATGCACCGAGCGTCCCGTCGCATTGATTTATTGAGTTTTTATAGTGTATGAATTATATGCATATTATGTACGTATGAACTGCGTTCGTTTCGACTTAGCTGACAAACATTATTATTTTTGATATTAGTGAATTCAAAACTTAACTTT
>JADANM010003811.1:7697085-7716520 GCA_026213755.1 Eurema hecabe | reverse complement strand
GACAAACATTATTATTTTTGATATTAGTGAATTCAAAACTTAACTTTAAACGAGTATACATAAATCCTAACGGCCAAATACTTAAATTAAATTTAGGCACGCCTTAAGACTCGTAATTTTGATAGAATTGTATGGCGAACTGTCCAATCGGACCGGTTTAAGTTGTTCTTAAATTTAAGTTGCGTTTCAGTATTCCGGCATTAATCGAACAAAAAACGTATTTACGATTAAACATCTTTACAGAGATAATTTTGTTATGAATACGGTACTTATGACTCGAATTCACTTAATTATACATTAATAATATTTGCTTTACTAGATTTGTCTTCTTCTAGGTCCACGCATGACCCAGCATGGAAATCCACATAGAGTTAGTAACAGATTGAACACCGGTGTTTCAACAAGAGAGTGTAGATACCTCTTTAAAAGGCCGACAACTCACTTCAGAGCAGTTAAACTCAGTGGAACTTGTGACTGTTCATGTGATGATCACTTTCCTAGCTTGCTCGTTTGTCGCCTATATTATACAAAAACGCATCGTTCGGCTAGATGTAACTAAGGTTTAAGAACTCCAATAACAGTATAACAAAAATAATAATTACAAAAATTAAGCACACACACACACACACACAAGTGATATCATCCGTCATAAGGTCACGCACACATAAAATGGCGTGTTATAATGCAACCACCAAACACTAGCGAGGTAAATATCCCAGCATCCGGTGTCCGCACACCGTTCACAGTAAACTAATCCCACCCGGGGGATTTACACCGATACGTAACGTTTCATATTAAAACAACGTGATAGTGCATTCGTTGAACTTTCTAGAAGCGTCTAGTGGCTTTGTTATAGCTATGGAGCAAATATTCGATTGTAACGCTTCGGAATTCCATAGTGGTTTGGCGAAATTGTTTCTTCGTATAAAGGGGAAAGGATATCACTTATATGAAATACAAAGGTCATAAGTAGTATTGTTGTGAATCGGGAATTATTCAGTAATTAGAGGCAAAGGTTTCCTTACATTCTAGAAGCACCTGTTTTTTATACGATGACCATTCAAAAGCATCAAATCAACGCAATGCCTTTACGGGGCTTTTCACTTTGCAATTGTCGTGTCAAAGTGAGAACGCTGATTGCTTACGATCAGGCGAACTGCCTGAGCAATTGCCCACCATTGAATAAAATTTAAAAAACATAATTTACGTTCAAATTAGGTAAAGGTTAGTTCAACGTTATACCTTATCTATATTGAAAATGCTTTCCGACGCGGTAGTACATTAAGATATTGATTGACAATTCAAAACATTTATAAAGCCTAGTTGATAAAAGATCCGCCTTTGATTTTGAATTTACGAAATTAGAATAACCTGAATAACCGAAAGAAAAAAGCAATTTCACATTAGGCTACGTAGCTACGTGTACGGCTGATTAAACCGTGAAAAGTAACAAATTTTGAAAATTTCCACGAGTGTGTAATATATCGTGGCGATAAGAGAAATGAGGGAGGATATTAGATATTGATTTATTGCTGTCCCCGTCGATCCCGGAACGAATGGCCCCCGATTACGGAAAAAGAATATCCAGAGGTAGGTAGCGGCACTTGGCTTTGTGGTTCGAGATATTATGCTGATGCGGTCCTTACATACTTAGGTAATTATTTCAAAATTCTTTATTACATGTAGTTTCATAACATTAAAGATAAATTCAGAAGAATATAGTCTCCACATTTAAATGGCAGTCAAATTGCTGTAAGCCATTTAATGCAGGATAAAATAAGAAAAGACCACTTAATTCGAGAGTACAAGAAAATAGTGATATATAAGGTAGGTATCTGCTTTGTCTTAATAAAACTGCAATCTTCTTTTGGATATTTCTGTGCATGTGGAATTTAGTGATATTTCCATGGAACGCTTGGTTGTGCAAGGTACAATTGAAGGATTCCGAAATACCATTTTTCGGGAGCCTATGGAAAGTCTTAGTAAGAAAACAAAATACTGCTAATAAAGAAGGTTTAGTTTTCATTATATTCATACATAATAATTATTAATTATCCTTCGTATCCATACCTAAGATACATGAGGTTAGTGTATCATGCCAAAAGTTTCCTCAACTGTCCCTAATGAACTCAATTGCAATTACTATCCACTCCAGATAAAGCGTAGGCGTTTCTTTCGTCTGCTTCTTTCATTAAAAACTGCTGTTGATGCTTTTTAAACTCCATATTTTTAGTCTTCTTCTTTACCACATCATAACTTGATATTATAATACTAAACACTTCACAAATAACTTATAAGGTAACGCGACAACTATTAACCGGCAAAATAACGAAGCGATTTCAATTTAAACGTTAATTACAAAGAGCAAAGTTGGAACTCCTCCCAATATTGTGAGCTAGTCATAATGTTAATCACCTGAAGCCCGATCGATGAATATTTCATTAAGAGGTCACTCCGCGGGCTCTGGTTGTTACTTAACATTGATTTTAGAGTTTAAATTTTAAATTATATAAGTAGATATAAAATATCATCTAAACCCTTATGTAACTGATGTGTACAGGGTGTTGATATATAAAGCATGTTTCAAAATCCCTAAATATTAAAATAAAATAGAATAATAGGATTTACGAATTTCCTATCTATTTAACTTGAGCTTTAACGTATATCATACTTTCTTACAATAACGAGAAATAAAACATAATAATGGTGCGTTTAAAGAAATTTTTAGGCCTTTAGTTTTTTTGAATTATTCCAGCATTCAAATTAGATCGTAATTCAATTCAAATGAAGTCAATATACGTAGAATCTAGAATTAAACAAGTCTACGCATTTAACATTTTGGTAACGTATTCAACAACAAGGGAGCTCTCCTGCGTCCGTACTCCTCGTCGCACTTACCAAATTTGAGACTCAATATTCAGATCAAGTATGGGCTAGCTATGGCGTATATTTTCTCCGATATCGCTCTCCGCCCGTTTACAAATCACAAATTTCATTTCTATTAATAACGTTAGGTATATTTTTCGACGGTAAGCGCTTTTTCTTTCCCGCATTACTTTTACTGTATTGCTTTTTAATTAACTTCTACTAGCCGTGCCCCGAATTTTTAATCGCGTAATTTCCGTCGTCGGGATAAATAGTATCCTATCTGTTAACACAGGTTCTAGTCTAATCTTCTTGCATGCGAATAACATCCAAATCCATTAAATAGTTTTCGCGTGAAAAATACTCAATACATACCCGCAGAAATTCACATTTATAATGTTTGAAAGATTGTCCTTTGCCGTCGATACAAGTAGTACTAATAGCGTTACTTAAACAACATCTTTAACATTTTATTCTTGCAGTAAATGGCAATTTATACAGTTACCGTAGACGCAAACACTCGGGCCGTCAGATAAAATAATAAAGAAGAATTCCGAGAGCTACGCAACTGTTTTTATTTAGCATAAAAGCTCGCATTTCAAAGGGAACGTAAATTGAGGAAATAGCGACCGTTCGCACAGCTCGAGTTATTCTTTCAAGTGTTTTAATTTGCTCATAGACGAACTCTAAGCCATACTTTATTTACGAGTGCAAATTAAATTTTCACCTAACACCTCGCTCTCCCCGGAGGCAACTGGGACAATCGCGTCTATGCTAATGAAAAACGCACACAAACACACAGATATATTATACGTAGGTACGTATTGACGCACAGTGCACACTCTCGTATTCATCAAGCTACTGCTGTATTGAGTAGAGAAATTATCGCGTCTTTTGTTTAGTACGAGTAAGAAGCATTTGTTTTCGATCGTTATAAAAACCAACTCGAATTATATTAATAATTTTGCTTAGTTGGCTATATAAGAAATTGATGCAAATAATTATAGAAAACTATGAGTGATATTGTGTAAATAAATACATCGTATTTAGCAAAATGATGCCACATTTCAAAGCAGCAAAGCGAACAATACGGATATATTTTTACATGTCAATCAACTTCACATATCCAACTTTACAAACTCGCATATAAACTTCAACCGAGTTATTAAAAAAAACACTTTACTATCAACAATAACAATATAATTTTACGTCCAAGTAAGTAACTCCGTTCTAGCCACAGCCTAATAAAGTTATCGCTTAAGCGCGGTGCGAAGTCGGCATAGCAGATGCATTGTTATCACACCTTCGGTAACGCACACTTCGCCACGCACACACTAACACACACAAACTCACACTCACACCGACGCACACTAGCCCGCCAAGGCCAGGGCTGCCCCTGAAATTTCCGGTCAAAGGTGCGGAAAAGATTGTCGACGCCATAAATCGTAATTATTTATGTCGCCGCAAACGACGCTAATGTATGTAAGATGGCATCTATGTAAATGCCGTTATGGCGAATTGTTTTGAGCGATATTTAATTGTTACGGTTCCCCGTAAACAGGGTGAATAATTCAGACAGTATGAAAACATTTCAGTTATGCACGTAGTATAAAATATAACTAAAACATGAACGTCAAGCGTTTTGCAAAGCAAATAAATAAACCTAAACAAAAATAATTGAAATGTACTTAACCTATGAAAAATAGGCTTAAAAAAAGAGTACTAAAAGTAAAAACTAATCTTTCGTATTCTATGCGGGCCGACTTTATACGATTGAGCCTTTTAAAGCCCAGCGTGAGACTTATTTCCCCTTTAAGTAAAGTGATAGGTCCTCCTTAGCAATTTTCACTTTAAAATCAATTAAAACTAAATCGGCAACCCTACAGATAAACGATCTTTTGTAACCTACGTATGTGTGCGTAACGCATTAGATTAACATTGACATCACGCACACAAGCTTAAAACGATGACACGGATTTAACTCCTTCGGAGACGACAGACCGCGGCCTCGGTGTCTCGTATGTAGGAGGGCTTTAAAGTTAAGTCTACACTATTAACACTTAGCGTATGCTTGAGTTTTATAATGTCTGTGAATTATATTTTTGGGTTTGTTAATGTCGGGGCAAGGCAAAAAGCACACAGTTCATCTGACATGATCTTATACATATATGAATAGGTTGGTGGTGGTTATGGTTTTAAGAGCTAAGAAAAGGAGAAGACATAAGGCGATAATGTACCAAACATTGGGATAAGAGGCACAAAACTTGTCTATTCATATCAGACGAAAATTACTACTTTCTATCAGGTGGCTTGTCTGCTCGTTTGTCCCCTAGGTTATATAAAAAAGAGAGTTATTCCATTCCGGAACTAATCTACACTATACAAAAAACGTAAAATATTAAACTTTAAGCTACCAAAATTCAGTTAAGACGCGAAAGAGTAACAACCAACTATACACCCGCCTCGATAACATTTGCATTCACAACATTAGCGGGGATGCTACGCTCCTCGCTAGGATATGACTAAAATGTTTTCGCTAGGTACTAGGTACCCACTCTAATTATTTCGCAACTAGCGAGCATTCCTCCTACATACATACCGAGGTACCTACGACGTCGCTTGCTTGAATTGTTTTAACTCCACACGCAAAAGCACGCTTAAACGTATTACCGAATACCGACCCACACGTGGAAAATTGTACCGAGCGCACAATAGCTCCGAGATTTGCATAAATGCTTCGCTTCTTCGCTTGCGAAATCTTACTGTCATATTATTATGGTTGTTATTAAAATAGTAAATTACCTGAGTGCATTGTTATGCGTTCAATGTGAGCCATTTTGCAAGGACGAGGGAGACTAGAGACGCTACATAATGTCATAATATTGTGGCAACCAATTAAGTTGCTATGCGGCGGTGTGCAATATCAGTACATAGTATAAAACAATGTCGCTTTCTCCGTCCCTATATCAATATGTATTGCTTAAGTCTTTAAAAATTACACATACGATTCTCATGAAATTTGTTTAAATAGATAGAGTGATTAAAGATTCATAAAAGTGCTTATAGGTACAATACATGCAAAATATATACGAGCAAAGCCAGGGCGGTTCGCTAGTGTATGTATACCATACTAATTAGTTGCGTCCCGTGAATTCATCCGGGTTAGCTTTCTGTTATAAGACTTCAAACTAATTTGGTAAAAGGTTTTCAAAATAAGAGCCCGGATATATTAAAATAAAGCTTAGAAATTATATTTCAGAAATCTTTATAAAACAGACGATCGTTTGCAGTCAATCAAAAATGTCGAAACACGGTTTTCCCAATGAATCGAATCGAATAAACTCGATTCCCGGAACACTAAGAAATTCCTACCGGTAAGTCACCGAGCTCTGAATAAGTAATGTCCACTAGAAATGAGTTCACATCGCTTGACGACGAATAACCATTACCTACCTACCTGCAATTCGATATTCTCCCCATACAATTCGATTTAAATCGATTGTATTTTTAGAATATCGATCGATAATCGTTTGCAATCGTACGTATCGTTTTATAAATTTTCTTTGTTACTTTTAATTTACTAATTGAGTTTCAAATCTCATTTGCTCATTACGTTGAACTAGTTAGTGTACTGCTAAGGGTTTATAGCACACGTAACAGATCAAAGTTAGTTCGGTATCTACTAGCTGAGGCGACCTAATAAAGCAGCCATTGTCTTTGATCACGATCTCGACGACAGATTAATTATATTAACGTGCAATTGATGCGTCAGCAAACACGGACTGCGAAACGCAATTTTGATTTACTGCAATATTGATAACGATAACGATAACGATGAGTATCCAGTTGGTTAGTTCACTTTAGTAACTAGCCATGCCCGCGGATTTTTCTGTATTTACGCATGTATTATGCATATAAAACCTACCTCTTGAATCACTGCATCTGTTAAACAACACCGCATGAATATCGGTGGCGTAGTTTTTAAGATTTAATCATACACAGTGACGGACAGAAGTAAGCTACTTTTTCATACTTAGTAGTAAAGAAGCTCCAAATTATTTTAGGTATTACTTTCATATCTCGATCATTTCCAACGACACAAAATAAAAAAAATATTTTTACTAAAAATAAAAACCATTATACGTAATAAAACTTCATCTTCTTTCTACAACCACGATTAATATTTACATCAGAGAATTGTAATAGTAATATCTATAACCAAGTTATCCCATCCCGTCTGGATCGTTAATATTCGCTGCGCGCGCGCACCGCGTCCGCCCGCCGAACAATGAACCGTTCAATTTGAATCTCTTAGTATACATATAATGTGTGAGTATATAATTCTTGATAGCTCAAGTGCTAGTTTCTGTCAAAGCTACCGATTTAAATCAAATAGATTCAACATTTATATAATTTTGTGTCTCTTCATATTAAGTTTTAAGACAAATTCATTCGCTTGCAACGGATCCCTAGTTTTCCCTAGACCAAATGTAAACGGTTCAACTAACATTTAGTATTTAAATAATATAGGTAATATAATGCATTATATCGAAAGACTATTTAGATACAAGCAACATAATTGAATTTAAAATCATTACATAATCCTAGTCCCTATCTGTGCTTTAATTTTACTAGGCAAACGATTTTTATGCAGTTTTTTTTATCAGATAAAGTGAGTCAAGAGAAGTGTTTATGGAGTATACATGCATAAATGCCTATTACGTAATATCGAAGTATCTATTATAGTTATTTAGAGTAGAACCCAGCGATAAACGTCCGACACGTACCTTAGTCTCGGTATTAAATTTGCGGTCTCCGTGCGACGTAGCCGGCGTATTGACAGTAGCCAGTAATACAATTAATATCGCCGTCGACTGTCGAAATGTGTACAAGAACGCCTGACGTTATGTATGCAGTCAATAGTTGCTGTTAGTGCGATCTCAAACAGCTATTGAATCTAGACTACGACTAGTGTAATATATAATTTGAATTGGTTACCGGAGATTCCCGACTGACCCAGTTTATTTAAAGGAGCTGGTTTGATTATTGCAATCGAAAGCTGGAATATTAATGTTCTCACTATACGTAGAAAACGTTTGTGATAGACATATCTATAGATAATGGGGGCCAAAGGGAGGATGATCCTGTCGAATAACAGACTGGCCGGCCCTTAAGTCCTACCTCCTAATGGTTCGATATGGAGGAGTTGTATATATGCTATGTTTCTAAATATCACAAGCGCGATTCAGAACTCGGCGCATTATTAGCGGTCGCTACCACTACACGTGTCTGCAATTCGGAGATTAAACGTCAAAAAAATGTGACCTACAAATAAAAGCTACGCCTATACGTTTGCGGTATTCACGGGACGTAGCCGGCTTATTGACACTAGCTTCTAATATAATTACCACACCTCTCAACCACTGAAACATTTACGTTGCGATTTAAATACACAATGTATGGCATACACGATCATCGTAATCAAAAGATACGAACGTACGTAAATACCGCAGCGTCAAACTTGAAGCCGTGTATTAAATTTGCGGTGTTCGCTCGACGCAGGCGGCTTATTGACAGTAGCCGGTAATACAATTAACATCTCTCTGCGATTGGTGAAGTGTCGCGTTCGATTCCTATTCGATTAGCGACATCGGTGGCTTAGCGTACCGGTATTCGACGCGAGCCCATCGAATATTCGATACGATTGAATATTTGTCACGGAATTTTTTGCCTGCTATTTAGAGGGCGTTGGAGCTTTTAAAATATATTTTAATGATTTTTCAATAAGATGCACAAAAGGAAGATTGTTATCGAATGTCCGATACCATAGAATATTTGTCACTGACTTCTTACCCTGCTATTTAGAAATTCCGTTTGCACTTTTTATTAAATAAACAAGCGCAAATATTATTTATTAATTTGATAATTAGATACATAAGAAGAAGGTGTTTACAACACAACACAACAACATTTTTATAACCTGCTATAGTTAGTTGTTTAATTTAAAAGAACTTACTAAACTGCACTGGATGGCTTACCTGCAACAAAACAAAAATCATAATTAAATACAAAGTCGATCTAATAAACAAAACAATTAGGAAGAAAATTATAAACGTCCAGCCATTGAAATAGGCAACAATGTATAGGTATTGGTTAATTATAGTAACAAATTAAAGTTAAAAGTAAAAACGTTACAAAATTTCCCAACAGAATTGCTCACGAAGGCACGATTACGAAACTTTTAAAATAAAATTATTACAACTAAGAAAATTTATTAACCTTAATATTTCACGCTCAATAAACTTCAAGTGGTCACACTTATTTTTAAACTGTGAATTAATGAAATATAAAGCCTCAACAAAACAATAGGATAATATGTTTCACTTTAAAACGAGCAAAACTATTCTCTCATTTATTCTTTTCCTATTATCTTCTACTTCATTACCTATTAACATGGAATCTTCGCTCCAAAAATAACATTAGAATTCGTTTATCGTGAAGTCAAGACCGTATATGGTGCAATGTAAGACTATATATTTTATGTAAGACTGTAGTGAATAAAATTCATGATAAAAAATCTCCGCAATTACTGAACTGTTTTTGACCCCCGATGCAAAAAAGAGGGGGTGTTATAAGTTTGACGTGTCTGCGTGTGTGTGTCAGTGTGTGTATGTGTCTGTCCGAGGTTTATGTATTTCTAATACTGACTTTTTTTCTCATCAATCATTTCTGATACTGACTTAATTAAGAACTACACACGATTTAAAAATCACATTATAAGTAGGGTTCGAAGAAAAAATAAATATAACCAAATAATATCGTATTTACTTCGGTGAATGAATTTTTATATCACGAGTTTTTACCCGAGAATTAAAAACATACATTTACTTAATTCAAATACGTTGATATTGCGTAAACTCGTTATCTCACGAATAACTAGCCGCGTTGTTATCAAACGTACATTTAGGAATGTATGTATTTAGAGTATACGGCACGTCTGCTTGTCCGTTGTATAGTGTGAAATGTTTGACACATTCAGATAATCAATACATAGTAAAACAAAGTCCCTATCCGCCGTCTGTCTGTCCCTTTTTTTTCTAGGGGGAAAATCCTATTACGGATACCCGCCCAACATGGGGAGGTGGACGGGTCGGACTCGGCTGCTACCGACTAAAAACCCCCTGAATGTTGCTGCCGTTGCACCTTGACGGGTTCACAGGCACGCCGAGACAATCATCTGTGAACCCGATAGTGCCGACCGCGATATGCGGCCACTCCAAGCCGCGGACGGACGGGGGGGGGGGGTGCCCGTCCCGAATTCCTCCTTTTTATGGTCTCTCTGGAACGTTAGAAAGACCACAACCGTCTGTCCCTAAGTATGCTTAGATCTTTAAAATTACGCAACGGATTTTGATGCGGTTTTTTTAATAGATAGAGTGATTGTTAAAAAAAAAACGAGATGTTTCGATCATGCATTCTGCGGAGGAAAAACGGTACAAGGACAGAAAGTTTTTAAATATAAAACACTAAAGAAGCAAACCGTTAACTAATTTCGTTTTTTAGAATAAATTTATACGAAACAACAACGAAAATAAATAATAATTATTGTAATTAATTCGCATTTTCACTATCGCTCTAACACCGCGTAACAAACTAATTAGTAATTACCCACTCGGTTAAGGTCAATTCTTTATAAGCGTTATCCGTTTCGCGATGATTCAATTAATTAAGTATTAATGTAGTGTAGTTTTTGTTTTTTTTTTAATCATATGACTGGCGTCTAGTATTTTGGGTATGTATAGTGCGCGTCATTTATATTTAGCGCTGGACGAGAATAGCTGCGCATCGGTAGAATCGCGCTCGTAATGGACGTATTGGTGCGAGAAAGACAACACGACTGGGACAACCAATCAACGCTCGCGCACCCGACGATCACGCGCCCCGCGCGCCGCGCCATTACCTCGATACCTTATTTTTGACTTCTGCGCAGGTTTCGTTCAGCGCTAAAGATTCGTGACGCGAACTATACTGATGTAATCCAGATTTTAGAAAGTGAAGCCGCGCGAACGTAGGTTTTTTAATTAAGCTATTTTTTATAAAATGCACATTTAAATAAAACAGAATTATTTTACAAAAATCAAAACTACTAAAGTTGCGTTTAAATGTTTGCCTATTACAAACAAAAATGTTCTTAAAGTTAGCAGCACAGACAACAATTAATTTATATAGGTATTTTATTTCATATTTCATGGCTACAGTTCATCGAAATGTGTAACGTAATTTTTGTATGATAGAGTAACATACGTCAATTCATTCTCAAATACTTTTGCATATATCTAGCATACATACCTACATAATTAAGATTTATAACCCAATAAAAACGTCGAAAATTATCAAATAAATCACGCGCGTCTAAACTTATATTAAAACAGTTTAGCTAAAGCGCTCGAGGACAGATATATTAATAGACGAACATATAAATATAATTCCCATAATAAATCACAATGGTACGCGCAGACGGAAGAGCCAATGTTAGTCGGTCGTTTTGTATTAACTTCGTGGCTATTTTAACGGCTCTAATCTGACATTTTAACTATAGGTATAGTACGCGTCATTTATGTTTAGCGTTTGACGAGAATAGCTGCGCATCGGTAGAATCGCGCTCGTAATTGACGTATTGGTGCGAGAAAGACAACACGACTGGGACAACCAATCAACGCTCGCGCACTCGACGATCACGCGCCCCGCGCGCCGCGCCGTTGCCTCGATACCTTATTTTTGACTTCTGCGCAGGTTTCGTTCAGCGCTAAAGATTCGTGACGCGTACTATACTATGTATGTACTTACTAGCCGTGTCCCGCGATTTTACCCGCGTTGTACCCGTTTCCGAAACAATACCGGGATAAAAAGAGCCTATATGTTAATTCAGGATATTACCTCTCTACATACCAAATTTCAACTAAATCGGGCTAGCCGTTTTTGTGTGAAATAATAAGAAACACACCATCAGCACATTCTCATAAACTTTCACATAATATATAATATTAGTAGGATAGTATTCTAGCAGTTGCCCGCGCCTGTTTGAAACTTTGACCCCCATTCACTCTCTTTCCAGTTAAAAAGTAGCCTATGTCCTTTCTCAAGCTCTAGACTATCTGTGTACCATATGTCATTACAATCGGTTCTGTAGTTTTGGCGTCAATGCGAGCCAGACAGAAAGACAGAGATCCTTTCGCAATTAAGACGTCTATACCTCTTAAATCTTAATAATGATTAGTTTACAAAGAACGTCAAGATAAAGTCGTAAACAACAATTAAACGTTGATCCACGTCGATATCGCAATCGATCACGGCGCGGCGTCTGTTACTTGGCAGCCCGGTTCGATATCGATTTGCAATTTGCAATTAAATATAAATAGATCGCATGCGACGCACGACGGGCGGCGAGGAGGTGAGGACTGAGGGGTGAGGGGCGCTAGCCCTACGAAATCGCAAACTCCTTAATTGAGCCTAATGACGAGAACCTTATCGTAAATTTTTGCGATTCGCAACAACAACAGATTACGAAAAATGCATTGATACCTTAAAATTATGTTTAATTAAAATTACATAGAGAAATAAAAATCTTAATTAAAAGTAACAAATTAATGAATAATTGTGGTGTTTTAGCAATAATATAAGAACATATCGAGCATGTTATTAAATTAAATACTATCGTTATATAATTTAATATTATATACACCATTCGTATCAACTTATACCCCATAAGTTAAAATTTACATTTTACATAAATTTACAAAAACAAAATTCTTTCCTCAGGTGGCTCGCCTGCTCGTTTGTTTGCCCACTTTATAAAATAGAGTCAATCCCATAATACATTATATAGAAAAAAATCTACTGCAATACTCTCCTTATAACATGTATAATATTTAATATTACTTATGTATGTGTCAAAATTACTCTCGACCGACACACAATAGGTGACGATGGACACGCCGCCGCCCGACGCCCGCGCATCGGCATTCGGGAACCGAATCCGCGACCGTTAAGTGACGACGCTATTTATACCTAACCAATATTATTTGAACCCGTTATATGCACTCACATTACACATAGAGCACGCTAGCTCTAGCTGTCCTTGGGTTAGAAAGGGAGAGACAATCGCGGTTCCCTACTTAAAAAAAACCGTGTCTATTGTGTCAATGTTTTCATTAAAAAAGGTGCAGTTTGAGTATACTTATAGGTACAATTGGTGATTTTTAATAAGGAAAATCTCATATTATCTCTTTTTATATAATTATCAAATAGAATTTTCAGTCATCGGCCAGCTGGTTTTTCTTATTCCAACTACCTAAAATTTATAGAACTCAAAAATAAAACTTTTACCAATCTTATATAACAACGCATAATTAAGAATAAATCAGAATTAACCGTTATACTCAGTTATGAACATTGTTATGCCAATGCATGTATGAGGGTACCGCGGTCTTCCATCCTTCTCCAACGGTAAGACGTTTCTCAACTGTCCAGTGGCTATTGCCTGCTCTATATATCTATGCGTACCAAAAGTCCACGGGCCAATATTCGCTGGCCGTGTATTTCGAGTACGCTAATGACCGATGTCTCATGTCGGTGTTTTTTAAGACAATAGGCGAACTATAAACATTTGTTCAGCTAATGGATTCTTGGGACTCGAAAAAGATGTCATGATAAATATTGTTTTAATTATTACTACCTACAATATATTCTATACTTAATATATAAAGCTGAAGAGTTTGTTTGTTTGCACGCGCTTATCTCAGGAACTACTGGTTCGATTTGAAAAATTATTTTTTTATTGAATATACCATTTATCGAGGAAGGCTATAGGCTACATAACATCACGCTACGACTAATAGGAGCGAAGAAATAATGGAAAAAGTAATCGAGGAGAACGAAGTCGCGAGCAACGGCTAGTTAGGTATAATATTTCGACCGGTCTGACAAAATGAATTCGTGTGTTTGTTTTTGTGTGACTACTTTGTAATTATTAATCTCTTATCAGCTTTAAAAGATCCCTTAATAGTAATAATAACGAAATAAAAAACTTTTAAACGTATAATATCTATGAAATAAAAATGAATCGTGAAAAGAGTTCCAAAGTGATAAATACGATAAGAGCTAACCGATTTTGACAATCATTTTTTATGAATTATTCTTAAAGTACGAAGAATAAAGAGTTAGTTTGTTGGTTTGTTTAAACGCACTATACTACTAATAGTTCGAATTATCGAAAACTCTAAAGAGTCGCGTTCAACAGCTCATAGTTATAGATGAATTTTCTAATACAAAAACATTTACCCAAATATAATTTCCAAATTCAAATATTTTGGGAACGTTCATCAATTACGTCACTACCAAAGCTTGTGTGTATGTATGTATGTATGTTTAGGACGACAGATTGAATAAATCCATCAGAGCCCGCCCACGTTGGCAGACCATCGGACGTGTATCGGTCGTGCGAAACGACTCTTGACCTACACTACACTAACAATCAATTGATACCGAGCGGTAATGGTAATATTTCAGAGCTTCACGAAGCACTGAGCCTCTATCAGGCACCAACAATGAAAAGTAAACGTAATGAAGTCAAACCAAAAATACACTTTAATACATAATTAACTTAATATTTTAATGAAATACGAAGTACCAAGTAGGTAGGTAGTAGGTCTTAAATGTTTCATTATAAATTAAAGCTCTCAACCGAAATATTATAAAGAATCTAATCTATACGAAGACAAATACGTCATCGGGACAATTGAATGAATTGAACTTAAAAGAAGGTTCCTAATAGTTAATAGAATCAGAAGCTTCAGAGTTAAGGATAGGTTTTTGTCAGTACAACGCTGAAAGTTTTTTATTTATTTATTCTTTGTTAAAATATAGATATTATAATCTTAAACAATTAGAAATTTTGAAACTGGCGGCCTTATCACTTAAAAGTGATTTCTACCAGGCAACCAAACACATGAAAAATCATATAATAACAACTTTGTAATAAAGGCGGCGCTTTATATACTTTCAAAAAAAAACATGTACTGTTTGTAACTGATCTTGACCACGTTCGCTCTAAAGCGCTCCAAAACCTTCTGAATAATAAATCCACACAAAGTACTAACTTCAATAAAGCTCGCTAGCTATCAAACGGAGCACTTGAACCAATCATCTAACACGTCAATCAACTCGACCCCAGCCAGTAGCCAGTGGCCACCTCCAGCGACGATTGAGTGATAAAACTCCAAGCGTCCACATCCCGACGCGACTGCAAGTACAATCGTACAATTGAACACTTGAGTCGCCGCAAACGATCAATGCACTCGATATTATTCTCGCTTCGGATCACCACTTGCACATTGAAGAATCGAGTCACAAGTCATATAGCACAAACTTGGTGTAGGTACACCTACCTACAGTATCATTTGATTGGTCCATACAAAAATATATACTTGACGACTTTACTAATGGTCTAATACTTAATGTCTTTAAACCATGTTCATTGTAGGCGACTTTACGTCTCGCAAATAATAAATTGATAGACGATTTGAGACGACGATTTATATAATTTATTACAAAAAAAAATGCCATTCTCTCTCAACATATTATTTCAACTAACCAACTACAATAGGAATATCATAAAACTTTTAACAAGCAATACTTTAAGCTTTTTTAGTAGTACATAATATACGGTAGTCAAATATGTATAGAAATGGCAGTCTTTTGAGAACTTAACTTTACCCCTTAAAGTTTTAAGGTGCTTATTGAGAATTCTTGCTAATACCGCGATATCTTTGAGGGTAGGTATCGGTTACGTCAGACTCATAATAAACCTTCTTTCACTACCGTCAAGAACCAATGCTCCTCAACACACCTTAACAATAAACATATATATAAACAAACACAAGGGGACTATATAACTGTTTACATACAATTATCTAGTTTGCCCTTAACACATAATATATTTCGTAACGTTCCAAACTAACATTATGATCTATTATTATTGGACACATGTTGGTACGAGCTACATTTTCACTGTCACCCGAGATCCGTAGCTGACGGTTTCATCTGTCTCCGTCGACGGTTTACTGTTAAATAATTAAAAACCCTAATACATATAAAATACGGTCTCATATCGCGTGCATCTACAATCAAAATCCGATTGCCTTTTAGCAGAGCTGTGTTAATCTATTAAATTACCATTATTATTATTAATTTATTATTTATACGTAGATTTTCTTTTGTTAGTATTATTCTATTTCTTTTTGTTCTTTTCTACGGTATTTTTAATGTAAAAAAAATAAAATAAAACAACTAAATCAGATGAAATTACAAGGGCCGATAGTTTTCGAATCGAATAATATTTTACATTAAGAAATTTTTAGTGTTTTAACTACTGAACTGATTGTAATGAAATTTGTAACACAGAATGTGTAGAGCCTGAGAAAGGACATTGGCTACTTTTTAACTAGAAAAAAGGGTTACGAGAGGGTCCAATTTTATATGAAAGTCCACGCAAGCGGAATCGCAGGAAACACCTAGTATAATATAGTCGACTTGACTAAGTAACATTAGTTAATACATTTAACGCCGTGTAATCCAACGGCTTGGTTTCCAGATCTCTATCTATCACGATAATTATGTCCGCGCATAATGCTGCCCGCCTGTGCTAATATTATACGCTAATTTTCCTTGTCCAATAAATCATATTACCACCATAGACGTATAAAGATACGATACTGAAGCTCTACTTCGAACACAATCGATGTCGATATTCACTATTTTCGATACAGTTTTTGAGCAACTTCGATTTAATATAAAAACTTTTTTGTTTCTGTTACGATGACATTCCGATAAACTGATGTGCGATCCGATTCTTTATTAGAGTATAATAGGTTTCATAGCTCGGTTAGCAGTATCAAAAATTTTCGATATCGACGACGATTTCATTCAGAGTAGCTACTCAGACCGATAGTTCCTTAATTATAATCGGTTTGCCGTAAGTAAAGTCAAAATTGTATGTACAAGTACATTGTAAGTAAATGCATTTTCTTGTACTAGATGTTAGTTATGTTGCTGCTATAAGAAATTTAACCTATGAATGTGAAATAATTTAAATCTACGAAATCATAAAAATTATGATGCGATGCTTCATGCAGTGCGGAGGCGATCTATGTAGGTAGACAAAATCGTCTACCTTGAAATGGCTTCACTTTGCTAAATGTTATTACTCTCTGATTACCACTGTGAATTGATCGTGTTAACTAACGTTTTACATGACATTTCCATACATATTAATATCAAGTCTACACCTATAATGTTAAGACAGTATAGAGATTTGATTGTTTTCTTACGTGGAATAAATAGTAAATAGTCGTCTAAATTGTTATTAACGCTTCACAGTTGTACTCCGGGTGACATAATATGCCTAAACATTACGTTTAATTACGGGAATGCGCGTAGAACCGCGGGGCTAGCATTACATATATTAGCTAGGAGTGTTTGATGAAAGAAGGAGTGATTTCAGTGTAAAGTTCCGAGTATAGGTCGCGTCACGAATCTTTAGCACTGACCGAAACCTGCGCAGAAGTCAAAAATAAGGTATCGAGGTAACGGCGCGGCGCGCGGGGCGCGTGATCGTCGGGTGCGCGAGCGTTGATTGGTTGTCCCAGTCGTGTTGTCTTTCTCGCACCAATACGTCAATTGCGAGCGCGACTCTACCGATGCGCAGCTATTCTCGTTCAGCGCTAAACATAAATGACGCGACCTATAAATTCAAACAAAATATATTATTATCGAGTTCCAACGATCCAGATCAATCTTCGCCCAGCTGTTCCGACTCTTGACGAGATCGGACGAATGTATAATAAATATTATAATGTATCGTATCGTATTGTATCGTAAACATAAAAAGCGTATCAATTACGTGTATGCGAGCGTTTACATACATATTAAATGCACAATTGTTTCGCATCGCCGCATCGAAAAATATGCGTGCTCAGAGCTACCTACCGTATCGATATAAATATAATATATGTAACAGAGTATTGGCAATTTCAATTCGCCGAGAGCTTTGCATGATTCGCGCGGATATAATTCATGGGGAATTACGGGTGCTGAAAAAGTTGCTTATTGTCGATATTAAGCCTCGAGGGCGAGGAGGGGAGGCGAGGTGAGGTGGGGGGAGGGAACGGGGGAAATGTAGTAAGTTATGACCCCCCCCCCCACATTACCGTGGGCGGGTGACAATGTAAATGTGGCCACGGGGAGAAGTTTGGCAAGAAAGTGCGAATAGTAATGATATTAATCTGCTTTACGGAGGACGTTTATTGTTTCTGGGCCTCTTTGGGCTTTCGCTTTTCCCTTTTCCCTTTTTCAGTACCTATAGTACAGTACGGTACAATATTACCGTATTGCGAGTAAGTAATTTATGCAAACGTTAATTTGGTAAGTTTGTGAGGGGAAAAAACGAATTACGGTGAACAATACGACCGGCCGGGCGAATACACGAATGAATCACTTGCGAGATTATTAATGTTTTACTCGTAATGCAGACATTTTTTTTCTTGAAGAAATATTGTCTCGTTATTGCAATACATTCTGACAAGTTATGATATACCTATTGAGTATTTATACGCACCTCTGTCTTGTTATATTTAAAGATTAAAAAATGCAATTTACAACACTAGTAGATATATTCGATTGCTTTCTAATGATTTCTAAAACTGTAAAAAAGATGTCTTAATACTTTTCAGTCATAAAGCATAGATAGTACTTAACCTCGAATTTATAATAAATAAAATTAAAATTATTTCTAATGTTCAGGGTCGCGTCGAACCGTCGAAACGGTGCTAAATGCTTATGCAACTGTCTCACAAAACGCAAATATTTGCCAAAAACCGCTTCAAGTAAAAATCACGTAACAATAAAATTGATTATTTATTCACAACCTTATTCCGAAGGCTGTGGAAATCAGAAATCGTCCACAAGGTCGCATTATGAAACGCGACGCGCTGTAAAAGCGTTTACGTACGTAAGTAATTCAGCATTGAAGTCCATTGAAGGATTAGTATAATGCGCATTGTATTTCTCGAGAAGAGAAACGGGAATGGTTAGCTATCGCGTTAAAGTTATCGCTCAGCTGTAAAGATTAAAGATGTTCCGATGGCCTTAGTAATGTTTATTATTATTAGCGCTCAAGTTTATGTAGGTATGTAATTGTAGTGGTTTAGTATGCGATAATCGTGCTGTAAACCCATTTCTCGGAACATGTTGAATAATGAACGAATAGTTTTGAGAGCTGTCTAAACATTTATTTATTGAATATCGTAATGAATTTTTTATATATATTTTCTGTTGTTTCAAGACTTACTTAGCGTATTATCAAGGGGATAGCGGAAAAGTCTTAAAATTTGCTAAGTAAGAAAACATATTTCTCTCCTACATACGGTCCACGCCGAGTATCTTTATGGCTTTAAAGCTATAATTGTATTCATTCTCATTAGCCCCTAACTCTAACACGTAAAATTAATGAGAT
>JADANM010003811.1:7636997-7693263 GCA_026213755.1 Eurema hecabe | reverse complement strand
ATGAGAAAAAATATTACAGGAGACCTTTATTAACGCAATAGAACCCAAAACAATATTTTTTGGAATTTTTGTCAGTTTGTCTGTTTGTTTGTGCACGCTAATCTCAGAAACGGCTTATCCTATCTAGATGGGGTTTTCAGTGATATATTGTAGTAAGCTTAACTTGACATATAGTCTTTAATTCATGTCAATCGGTTGATAAATAAAAAAGTTATGGCAATTTAAAGAATCACGTTAAACTTGCTGAACGTTTGTTGGCGCGGGTTAGGCATTTTCAAAAATGCTGCCCCAAAGTCACTTTTCTACGCGGGCGAAGTCGCTGGCACAGCTAGTTATGAAATATATTTATTTGATAATCGCGTGCAGTTAGTACCTATGCAACTGCAAGTGATCGATTTTCCCACAAAAGCGGGTCGCGGGCTGTATTGAAAGGCATCACGCTAACCGAGCGTTTCTTTGACATATTCGATTATGTAAGACCGATTGAATGCTGAATGATATTTTTTTGCAAAACCGCGAACGATTTGAGATTAGAGAATAGAAGCTAACCTAAATTTTATTATGAATCAATTTGATAGGTACTTGACATAATTAAACATAAATAAAATTTTACAATAATTTGTCAAAAGCCAATAAGACATATTTGATATAAGCTGGACCCGTGCCCACTTCGTTGGGTATAATGTTAACAATCCTTTTTTATTCTTGTAACTTAAATATAAGTGAGACATATTATGTTGTCGTTGACTTTTTTGTAGGCATTTTCAAGCTCCACACCTTTTCTCTAGAAATCAAAAATAGGTATATATCTTTCTTAGTTAAGCCAGCGTTCGTAAGAAACGCTTACATTCGACCCCTTTTTTCTCTGATTGACTTTGCAAAACGGCCTATTTTATTTTTTGGTTTTTATATAGCCTATGACACTCAGCAATAATGTGGTTTTCTATTGGTGAATTGTTAAATTTTAAAACCGGTTCAGTAGATCCCGAGTTTACCGCTTACAATTATAACAAACACACAAACTTTACTTCTTTTTAATGTTAGTATAGACTAGTATAGATAAACTATCACATAAGACAAGTATAATTTTGTCAATAAAAATATTCTAAGCCTATACAATAAATATCTCAAAACATAACAGAAGAACAAACTAAACAAACTCGATATATCATTATCCAAGTGCTGAACTTCAATGACACAAAATATATTATAGTCTGTGACATACTCGTTCTGTTGAAAAATATCTTCATACACTGTGACATTCGCTCTTTGTAGTTTGTTGAGCTCAAGCACCTACATTTCGCACAGATAATAAAATTGCCGGCACAGAGTAAAAATGATACCTCGAATGTAACGGGATTACCTACTTACTTTGCTTTAGACAAAGGGCGGGAATATGCTTTTAAAACTACAGATAATTCAAATATTTATAATCTATGTGTACGTGTTACGGGATAAATGTATTTCTGTATAAATAATATGAATGAAAAATGCATTAATTTAATTAGATAAGTAACTGAATTATAAAACTATAAAAATCTAAATTATCATTAATCATGTACGTAATTATAACGTGTAGGCAGATGCCTACTACTCAGATGAGTAGGAAACTATTTACAAAGGAATTAATCAATCTGTCAAATTGATAAAAAATCTCATAACCTGTAGGTACGTATCGCGAAAAGCTTGCAAACTCCCAAATCGTTCTTTCATAACGTTTTCGATTTAAATATGAAAATAAACAGTCAGTTACCGCTCCACGTACGAGCGCGCCGCGCGGCCCATAAATAAAATTTGTCGGTCAAAAATTCATTCAATTACGTCGACAACAATAAAACAGAACGAGATTCATCAATATATAAACATATTGTGAACAAACAAATGCTCGCGTTCAGAAAACACCACTATTTTATTAAAAGCAATTTCCGACGGCCGCCCGCGCGCCCGCCCGCTCTGTGAAAATATTTTGACATAAACTTCACTTGATGAGTCGCCGCGATGCTCATTCCCATCGAATTTTTGTTTATTTATCGAACGGGGCTATCGCCGCTAACGATTTTATAAGATGCTTTCATAATTCGATTCACTTACATATCTAGTAAGTTTTCTTTTTATTAGATGAGACAGTAATTGAAAATTATAAGAAATATGCAAGGCTAGCTAATTAAGCAGGGAGTAATCAATACTCCCTACTTAATGCACAGTTTTAATCAGTAAAAATCATTTTCCGCGGACGATTATCTCATGAATACTAACATCAATACTACTATAAAGGTTGTCTAATTTAATAATTAAAGATTTTTGGTTTGTAGTTTGCTTACTCCAAAACCCGTAACTCGATACTAACATTTTCATAGTAACTCGCAACATATCGCAGTTGGTAATACATATACCGATTCCACATAGAATACAGTCAAGCGAAATACTAGATATTACATGATAAGCTAAATCATATCAAGATTTGTCACTGCCACCGGCTTGTCGATGCCGCCGTACGGTCCGATATAGCGATATCGATTCAAATTCGATTTGATGCATCGATTCACAGCTCCACAGTGGCTACATATTGCCGATTTACCGGCAAATGTCTCGGCTGCATTATATGTTATCGATTATTGAATTGATATCGAATATTAGGCGAGCGGTAAGCTCCGCTGCAATACTAGAATATTATGCACGAAGTAATTGAGTTATAGAACACAGAGGGAGGCTTAACTGTTATTAATATTGTTAGTTATAAGAAGGGACATGTTTGAAACAAAATTGAATTCATCTGCATTGTAATATTGTGCCGACAACTACTAAAGCATAATAATTGTCTTGAATTGCGCTTATGGTTTTTTTAGACATAGCATATACTAGCTGTTGCTCTATTTCTTCGCTCCTATTAGTCGCAGCGTGATGTTATGTAGCCTAAAAAAGCCTTCCTCGATAAATTGTCTATTCAAAAAATGTTTTTTTCAATTCGAACCAGTACTTCCTGAGATTAGCGCGTTCAAACAAACAAACAAACAAACTCTTCAGCTTTATATATTAGTATAGATAATAAATACAACATCTCGACATTGAACCGTTGGGCTCAAATAGTCGAGGACGCTCACTTTAGTTCAATTTTGTATGAAATGTTTTTTCTTCAAAAAGAATCTATTGAGATAACTGACCATCTGACATAAAGCTACTCTAATACTTAAAAAAATACGACATTCTCTACCGTTTAAGAAGAACGAATCCTACAATATTTACACCGCGAGAGGATGATTTATGAACGCTCTTAAGAACCAAGACTTTACATCATAATTAAAATATTGTCTACGCAACCAAACGAGGCTCACATCCGCTAAGAAATGCAAACACCGGCATCCAGTGTTCGAGATAACGCGAAGCGCCGACACAACGGACCTTTTGAGAGTTAACTCGATGAATGACGGTGATGAACTTAGCAATACACTAACGTTAGAATATCGAACGATTTAATGTTATTCTTATATTCATTCTTCATTAAATCATTATTTAAGTGCTATAGGTATTGTTACAACTTAAAAAAATGTAGTTTTCATGATATTACAATCATGCTGAATTAAAATAACCAGTACGATTAACTGTAGTCCACGTCTAGTCATCACTACACACTAAAAACAAAGTTGCAACCGCTTCTCATGTATTTTTTTAGTAAATAAAGTAATTCAGGAAGGTTTATTTGTATAATCTTAATATATAAATTACGTATCACGCTGTTTGTCCGCGATTGACTCCAAAACTACTGAACCGATTTTAAATTAAATTTGTACACGGTGTGCAGTTTCATCCAACTTAAAAGATAGGACATCTAAAATCCCGCTATTGCCCCGGGAACAGGAATTATGCGGTAAAAACCAAGGGTCACAGCTAGTACATGCATAATATATGCGAGCGAAGCTGAGGCGGGTCGCTTGTTATTAATAAAACGTATGGTGCACTCTTATAAACGTAAACATCTCGATCGTGTAAGATAACGCATGGCGCCGACACAACGGGCCTTTGAAGATGTCAAACAACGAGCTCTGAGCAATCAAGTGTGATGTTGAAGATTTTTTATTTAACTAAACTAAACTAAAATTTTATGAGTGGTTTATTTCTTACACTAACATGTTCTTTATGTACTGTTACGCCGAATTAGACTGGCTAGAACCGAGATGGTTGGAGTGTTCTTCGCATGTCGCAAAGATTGAAGTTATGTCAATACATACTGAGATAATTTGCCACCCCTATATCAATATATAGAGATGGCAAATTATCTCAGACTTACCCTCTTCCAATAAGTTGCTTATCACCCATATAATTGTGAAATTAGTTAGATGCCCGACTATCATCATGAAAATTTTTACAAACATTAGCAGATACTTTACAGTATTAAATTTTATTTGCGATATTTATTTAATTGTTTCAAGCCGCGGGTTAAAGCTAGCTTCTAGAGCTAAATTTTTCTTCTATAATATCAAACAACATGTATCCAGTGTCCTAAACAGAAAAAGCCACCGAGTATACCCTTTCATATCCACCGCGAAATCTCTCAAAGCACACTCTCTCTCTCAAAGTACAGGATTTATAGAACGAACCCATCTTGAAACGAG
Organism: Eurema hecabe; assembly: GCA_026213755.1. Classification (NCBI taxonomy): domain Eukaryota; kingdom Metazoa; phylum Arthropoda; class Insecta; order Lepidoptera; family Pieridae; genus Terias; species Terias hecabe. The sequence goes on along the minus strand of JADANM010003811.1, from coordinate 7,688,653 downwards.
ACTGGGAATGTTTTACAAATGTGTCAAAAGAACTCAAATATTGTTTGAGATTCTACAAAGCGACCGCGGCTCAGAGAATACAATGGGATTTACTTACATATTCCATATATCTATACCTAAATATATATGTAGTAGGTTATATTAAAATGAAAAAATATATTCATATATTAAGAGCAATTTTTTTCACATTCGTATTAAGATTTTTGTTTGAAGTTTCTTTTAGATATTGGCTTATCCATTATGCCTGTAATTTTTTATTTCGTATCCTATCTTCTGATATGGTTGGCAAGAATAAAGGGGGAAGGAAAAAGAAATCCTATTATTTACAAAACTGTTAAATATTTTTTCCATTGACGTTAATTATAAGGTAAACGTAACACGTTGAAAAAACCAACTACCTAGTCAGGTTTGAATATCTATCAAACATAAAACACGAGAATATTGCAATTTTTTATAAAGAGTAGCATTACATAAACTACTCAATACGATTTTTTTTAAAAATAAATTGACATTTGCAGAAATACTAGGTACCCTGAAAAACTATAAGCTATGTTGACAAAAAAAATTCTATAAACCATCTTGAATATTTTAGAAATCAAAATAACAGCAATTAAGTATTACCTTCTTTGCTCTAACATGTTCAATAACCTTCCTATCAACTTGTATGCTAATTTACATCCGCTGAGCATTTACCGATTGAATCGTCGTGGCATCGTCGCATCGTCGCCAGTCAACCGCTGGCCCACTTCGGAAAGTCGGTCTCGAATTCCTGCCCGCCTCATCACTATTGATGCACGCGTCTTCAGGGACTATCACTGAATAGGCCATTCAGTAACTAGGTACCTAGTGCGATACTGGCCCCCTTTTGTTTAGCAACTCAATTAAAAGTTGAATCGCGGGGACGTCGCGTCGTTAGCGCAACGGAACTAGCCCTGTTGTTTCGTAGATTGGATAATTGGAACGTACCCGCCAAGTTCGCCGGTGTAATCTCTTCTTGGGGCTTTGAAAGCGAAATACATTAAGAACTCACGATTCACTATGTGAAAAAATGTTTAGAAACAAAATATTATGAGATACAGAGTTATTTTGTTAGGAACTGGCTGGAAAAGTAAAGGAATGATTGCACAAAAAAATTAAGTGTTGTAAAAGTAAAAATACAAAAGTGTATCAACAGCATGTAATTTTATGTTTAGTAAACCGCAGATTTATATTTAATGTATTTTATATTTAGATACAGCCAGTAAAAACTTTTTTTGTCTTCAACATAACTGGCTGAATATACTGTCAACTACGTGTGAACCAAAAAGAAAAAAAAAATCAAAATTCGAATTCGATTTACCCGATTCGCAGTTAGGATTCAGTCGTGATATTACGCGCCCTTCGACTCGACACGACTAGAAATCTATGATATAACTTTGTATTGTCGACACGGTGGCATTTCACCTGAGGATAAGCCCCGGGCCGATACGATACGCTGAAATACATCGGAGTTAGGATCACATTCAGGAAACAAGATTTCCGTCGAAAAATGCGTGAGTATAGATAACATTTCAATTGAAAACTAATCATGTTTTTTTTTAGTTTGGTGACATTAACGATTCTTTTTCATCTTATATACCACAACAAAACATGTTTCTTTGTTACGTTGACGATATTGAGGTCAACCTTAATCGAATTTTAAGTTAATATTAATTAAGCATGCAATTAACGTAACATAAAATCTAAATGAGCTACATGTAGGTAATCACCTTAATATATAGAGATAAAGCACGCATAGTAAAACGTTATTACTCAGCAATTAAATATAACCTATAGAAAATCACTAACCTCAAAGCATTTGCATAATTGCTCAGAACATTATTATATAACAATAGATCCTACGTCAGTTGCAACCAGCCGTCGAGCGAAGGTCAGGACGTTTTTCCTTTAGCGATCTCGAGCGAGCTAAGTCTAAAGTGTACACAATATTATTCAAGGTATGTTGCATTGCAAATGAACTGACACAGCCCTAGCCTCGGCGGTGGCTAGCACAATAATGCAATGCATTACAGCGATAATTTAGTTCGCATAAACTGCAACGTTTTCACGGCTCGTTGGCTTCGCGCGCTGCTAGCGGGCTGCGATGTGGAGCGCGCGTTGTACCGCTAAGTGAAATTAATGTTAGTCGGTTAAGTTGAACTATGGAGAACGCATTACCGGCAAGCTATTGGGCAGCCAGTCGCCGGCGGAAATTATACATCGTTTGTAATTCATGCCACTGAGTGCAAATACTAATGTTTAATGCTGTGGATCTCGGAACCGGAGTAATTCACTACCTTATTCATACGGGCTGGATTTGAGCTTTACCGGGCCGTTAAATATAGGTACAACATATTGCAATTGTTGTTGCGCGTTTAAAATCTGTATAATTACTTTTCGATCCGCATCATTATAATAATTCTAATTATGATAATAAAAACAATAACCTACTACAAATAATATAAAATTTCTATCGAAATGTTTGAAATTGCTTCACCCTTGAACGGTGAGAGAAAAAAATTAATTGGCCAGAAATAATCTAATTAAAAAACATACATTTCCTCCTGGCCAGAAAAAAATAAAGCAACTCGGCTAAACTCTTTTTTTTTTAATTTTTTGTAGACTTATTATGTTGTAAAAGTATCCTTCAAAAGGACACGTATCTCGTATTCAAATGATTAGGTGCTCATTGTATACAGTCGCAATGTTCATTGACCCATTCTGGTTTATAGACGTTTGAACAATATGCATTGTCTGTGAGGGCGGTCGTGTCAACTTTGGCTCCTTAGACTTTACTTCGAATGAGCTACATACATAAAAGTTATACAACATAGAGACGAGCTGGACGTCCTCCTGATGGTAAGAGAAACGCCAGCCCATTACCAATGTAGTGCTACCCTTTGCTCCGGGCAGGGTGCACTACATCGACGCTCCCCACTTTGAGTCATAAGATGTTAAGACTCATAAGCCCAGTAATCTCGCTGGCTACATTAATTATTAATTACATTCTTGTTAAATTCGTCTCCGAATAAAGAAAGCATAAAACCATTATTATTTAAAAAAAAACCTTAACTATAATATAAAAATGGGTTGCCAAGTGTCAAGTGCATAGTATGTTAACAGCTGAACTCATTTTAATCAATCTTTGTTTAGAGAATTCCTTAAAGTACCAGGATGGTTCTTAAACTAAACTAGGTATAAGTCTACAGGTAGAATTAGATACAGCGTGAACGAAGTTATTTAGAGCCAGTACTGTGTGTGCTATTTCTAGCTATTAGGGCTTTTAATATGATAAGGACGTTTAAAATACATTATAAACTTTAAACAAATTGGAATCAAATTTGGCACGAAGGACGAATAAACCGTCTATTCTATGACTAATAGCTTTATCCTTAGACTGTTTATGAAATACGCGAAAAACAGCTAGTAATTGTATTCGGTTGAAAGAACTTTCATGGAGCATTTTCAGCTATTATGAGTTTTATAAAAGCTACAAAACTATTTTATATAATATTGTTTCGCAATTTTAATGGTACCCGCAGTGCGTGTTAAGCTTTTTAAATCCTCCTAAACCACGAAAGCGGTTTTCGTTGTGGTTTTAACCTTTAAATGGTGATGGTTCTCAAATATAAAACAATATATTTCTCTCTTACTTACACACACAAACACAGACACTGACACACACACACACACACATGCACTATATACGCATAACTCACATTGACTAGTTTAGATATTGTTTTCAAGGCAAAACGATTTTATTATTGCGTTGTTTCCAATTTGCAATTAAAATTTAACCTCTAATAAATCACTTAAAAGTTTTGCAATAAGCCCCTGGTAACCAAATTACAATTTAATGTCAATTTGCATTTTATTAAAATTTTAACATTAAAATGTAAAAGTACTTAATATTGTCATCGACGACATTAATTTAATTTCATTAAATTGTTTTATAATTCATTTTATACATACAAAAAATCATCATAAAATGTAGAAGCAAAAAGTAATCACCGAGATTCGCTTTTAATTTAAAATACATTCAAATTAACAAATTTACGTGTGTTTTTTGACAGCTAACAAATTTGTTTTAATTTAATATTAAAATATATTGACTGAATAACGATAAAGATTATCGATATAGAACTAAAAAAATATACTTTTTAATTGTCAAGTCAAATTAGTCATTATAGTAGAAGTAAGGTTACAACAATTCCCATAGAGCTAAAAATTGATATGAATGTTCAGAATACTATTATAAACAAATTGTGGAAAGTCCCCATTAATCCCCCTTGGGCAACAATTTTTATTGATGGTGGATGTTCGCAAAAAAGAGTTTTTCGCGTTTTCCAGCTAAACGGTGAGTTTTACAGTAAAAATAGTTCAGATATAAACTGTAGATCATCAAATTCTCTACAAAAATGTATCTATACGTTTTTTCTATAAGTATTGCCATTTCCGCGCTATAGCGGTTGAAAGAATTGAAAAAAATATTTTCTACTGTCACAAATTAATAATTGTAACCTTCAAAGTCTTCTTTGACTGGACTATAAATTCTTTAAAGCAGGTACCTAACAAATAAGTAGGTCATATAGCTCTAACGACCCTCCGTTAGGAAGTTGTTTAAACAATAGCTGTTTGCACTTGTGTAGGTACTAACTACTAACGTGCGCTTGCGCAGCTGTGACTTTTACAATATGTAGAAGTATTTTTCTTATCATTTGATGTTTTCATTATTACCATACCTTATATATGTATTAGGATTTATTTTTGTTTCCTCCTCTTATTTTGAATTTCATTAGGAACATACATTTCATTATATACATACTAACCGCGCCCGACCGTCTTAACATTTATTGCATGTATTAAACATATAAACCTACCTCTTGATTCACTCTATCTGATGCATCAAAATTAACGGTTGCGTAGTTTTTAAGACCTATGCATACATAAGAACAAACATACGAAATCAACATTGTTTTATTCTATGTACTTTTTTTATTAACATAAGGGGCAAACTATGATTAGATGTAAAGGTCTCTACCCACTACAACGTATCATACCGTGACCGTTTATGGACTTACTTTATTTTTTGCTTGACACGTTCATAGTACGGTCATAGTATGATACAGTATAGTGGGCAGAGACCTTAATGAAAAATAATAATGCGGAATCGTGCCGTATCAAGAGGTAAATTATATTATGATATATTGAGGTAAAGACCGTCTTTACCGACAAGGGCAAATTAGCTCTTATAAATGTTAAATAATATAAAAATAATCAGTCAACATAGCGGTTATAATCTTAAGAACAGTAAGTAGCTACATTATCATAATCCTACCAACTTTTATAGGCGCATTTTAAGTGTGTCATTACTCATAACTTAACTATGTGAGTGTAGTGTGGTAGTTATGTAAAGTGTTTAAGTCAAACAATGGCTTATCACTTGAATGTTGAGACCCGCAGCTTACGCAACGCGAGTGCGCTCGGGTAGGTACCTACATGCGCACATCCAATACTAAACATAATTTAATACTTATTTTGGAACAAAAAATAATCTTATATAATTTTTTTTTATTCTTTATTACATAATTTTACAATATTAAATACATATTGAATTGTAACTGGATGCCTTATCACTTTTGGTAAGTGATTTCAACTGAGGTTTCCTTGAGGCAACCGCTAAAAAAAGGAAAAATTTGTACCATAATAATAAATTTTAAACGAAGTGCAGCTTCAAGAATATGACATTGGAATAATAATCTCGCTAGCGACCCCACCCGGTTTCGAACACAAAAATGATGAGTGTAGGTATTATATAAACGTAAAAACCTTCCTTTTGTTACACTCCATCAATTAAAAAATCTGCATCAAAAGAGAAGACAGTTTTTTTTACAATCGCTGCACAACGTCTTATACTATATATATTTAAAGATCCAAAAAAATTACTTAAAAATAAAAGAACCATTAAAGATGTTTACAATTTCCATTTTTTTTTCGTATAGCCAATAATCATGCGAGTAATAGTAATAATACTAGCTGTGTCCCGCGGTTTTACTCGCGTAATTCCCGTTCCCGGGGTAATACCGGGATGTAAGCTATCCTATCTTTTAAGTTGGATCAAACTGCACATGGTGTGCAAATTTTATTATAATCGGTTAAGTAGTTTAGAAGTCCATTGAGAACAAACATTGTGACACGAGATTTATATATATATTAAGATATTCAAAATAAATTCAATACAAAGCTATATTAGTATCTTACGTATTAGTGATATATTTCAAACAATGGCTTATCGTCTGAGACCCGCTCGTTACGTAATAACATTGCACCTGTGTAAACGCACGCTGCCGCGTTTTTTTTTAAAAATGTACTCAATCTTAATACGATTATAACGCTGTGAGTTATTTAAGAAGCAAGATCCAACCTATAAGAAGCGTAAAAAGTATCTTCTTATATTTTAAGTTTTCGTATATGGTATCAACTCATCGATAAAAATTATTCAAACATCCATTAAGAAGACAAACTTAGAACGCGTATTATATCATACATATTTACAAACTGTATACCCATCACGGTTGATTAAATGCACTTACATATTTGTATTTTGTATTGACTCGGGTTTATATTAAACAACAAAAAAAATATCAATCAATTTCATATAGACTACCTCTTCATATTATATATATCGCACACATACACAATGACATATAAATGAACTAATTTTCTTAATTATTGTATTTACATTAAATACTTTAACGAACTACCAACATACATAATATTTCATTTACATCTCTTTTATTTCAATCAAGGTCCGTGTCTTAAATCTCAAGACGATCCGTCATTGATCCACACACACACACACACACATTCCACATTTGTTTGCCATACCATGAATGTGGTTGTATATAATACAAATAGGTATATAGGAATGCATTGTTTAAGTGTTGACTGTAAACAAATTCGCACTGATTCATATTGGCATGAAGATCACAAAACGATATCGGTATTATATCGCTTCGACGTTTCATTAATTCATAACTTGTTTAACACTTTTAATATGTTCTTATCTAAATGAGTATAATTGCCTTAGTACTTCTAAATACTACGAGTTAAATAGAAGACCTATTTAGTATATATGTCGCAGGCGGATTGTATAATCCGCCGTATTACATTACGGCTAGCCGTTTTACAAAACGGGGCCGTTTTGCAAAGCGGCGGTTCAACGATTAGCCGTATTGAATGCGGATAAGTAAAAAACCGCCTAAATGTATTCGTCGCCATATGTTAGTTTTTTAATATATTAGGTTAGGTTAGGTTAGTTATTTATTATTATAAAAAACTTATTTACTCATCTTTAATAAAAATGAAGCGGAGTATTCAAGTTTTTTTTTATAATGATACAAAACTAACCTAACCTAACCTAATTTAATAAAAATAAAGCTGAATAATCAAGTTCTTTTTATAATGATACAAAAACTATGACAATGATACAAAAATAATAAGAATATAAGAATTTATAATCATACAAAAACTACGCAACACAATACGGCTAAACGTTGAACCGCCGCTTTGCAAAACGGCCCTGTTTTGTAAAACGGCTAGCCGTAATGTAATACGGCGGATTATACAATCCGCCTGCGACATATATATAATATCTGATAGGCGCGGGCGTGTCGCTTGTTGAAATTTTTAAAGACACAAGCCCTGCTTGTGTTATGGCAACTAGATAACGGATACATTATAGAAGTACATATCTAATTTTCTTTTATAAATTCATACATATTATACATAGCAACACCTAGATGACGGTAAAATACATATAAATACATTTATCCCGTGCGGAAATCGAACTTACATCCGTGGACGATGTTACCACAAAAATACGTAAATGATTAGCTACATACAATATGTAGGTGTATTATTCAAATTTTGATGTTTTAAACAATACTAGCCAGTTAAATAGAAGCCTGTGTTTTATCTCAGGCTCTAGACCATCTGTGTACCGAAAGTTTCAACCCCTTTGGGCAACCTTTTGGGGGTTGATTTAAAAAAAAGTAGCCTATGTATCTTTGTACCAAATTTCTTTCTAATCGGTTCAGTAGTTTTAGCGTGATGGAAAGACAGACGGACGAGAGTTACTTTCGCATTTATAATATTAGTATGGAAGTATGGACTAGCATGACTATTTAGTAAGGTACCTGCATGCCAAATTTCAAGCGTCTAACTTAAGCGGTTTGGATTTTTCATACAAAAGGATTTTCCCCCTAATTCCCGTTCCCAAGGGAATTTCGGGAATTCCTTTCTTAGTGCTCTTCAAGAGTACCTAAGCTACGCCCTTTCCAAATTTTAAGTGACTACGTTAAACCGTTTAGGCTGTGCGTTGATATGTCAGTCAGTCAGTCAGTTTCTCCTTTTATTATATATAGATAAGCTACGTATGTCTTAAAATTTTAAATACACACATATTTAATTAGCTACGTATCCCATACTCACTCACATAGATAAGAGCCAAACACACAGACAATATAAACGTGTGAAATGGCCCTCGAACATTGACAAACACTTGAGCCGACACCATTTAACGGGAGGATAATGCAAAACGAGGAAACAAAATGCCATTTATTTTCGTCATCAGTGGCGCAGAGCAGCCGCACAATAGACATTACGACATTTATATTTATATATAAACTAACCACGCCTCGCAGTTTTATGCGCATTAATGCATTTTTTTATACAAATAAACCTTCCTCTTGAATCACTCTATCTGATAAAGAAAACCGTATCAAAATCGGTTGCGTAGTTTTAAATATTTAAACATACATAGAGACAGACAACTGAAAGCGGCTTTGTGTTATACTATGTATTGATGATGATGAATGTAGCTAATTTTTTTTATAAATGTATGAATTTATGAAGAATGCTTTAATTATTTGTATATTCCCGTGAGCGCATCACGAGTTGCGTGAAGTACAATTGAAGCATTGAAGCATCTTAAATATATTAGTAGTAATATAAAAATAATGAATAACTAATTAAAACAGTTTAAGAAGAAATCGAAAGCAGTTCTTATCAATTCAAAATTTGCTTGAATTCTCTAAACTCAATGCTAAAATTTTACTGTACATACATATAAAAGTTGAACTTCGTTTATTTAAAATGTATATTGACGTCTAAAGTAGGTTAATAATTAATATTTGTATTTCACAAGTGCACACGCTTATCTAGGACAATATTTGCATAAAGGTAAAATTAATTTTATTGTAGGAATTAAATGTAGGAATTAAAAATGACGATGCCACACGAGGCTCATTACTATTGAAGTCAATAAAATAATATAATCAATATCTAGTAGCCAATTATTATTGAAATGACAGACATTTCAATTAAGAGTCATTTGTTTAATATCCAAATATTTACGTCCTTATTATTCATCCTTCCGAACCGGTGGTAAATGTTTTGTAATACTATGACCATTCAAAAGTGTTGCTTTATGTAGCCTAATTGAATAAAGATACTTTTGACTTTGACTTTGACTTTGACTTCAATAGAAATATTCCATATCTGACACATATAATGAACAAAAAAACTACCTAAAACAATTTGGCGAAACACATAAAATAATAATGTAAAAGGAAAAATGTTTAGCTGATTAAGGTTTTCCTGAATATTATAAAAACAGCTAAGTACAGACTACAGAGTACAAAGTCTACGCAATCATTGCTCTATGCTAATAGATAAAAATACCAATAGGTCCACATGTACGACGGTCTTGTATTGTATTGTATCAAATCATAGGTAATGTTGGTTTATTGTCGTAGTTAATAACTCACACACAGAAGGAAAATATGTCATTTATTTAGATAGAGCGTGATATTTTTTAGGTTAATAATTAAGTAATGTAGCACTTGCAAGAGCTAACGAAGTTCGCAGAAACATTTTTATTCTTCAAAAAAATTTTTTTTTAAATTTGAGGTAACGTGATTTTTACCTAGTAGAGCAATGTAGAGTTCAGAGAATTTTAATTTCTATTCTTATATATATACATTATGTAATGATTATATTTTTAATGATACACGATTTACGCACATATCCAAGTATATAATTATGATTTAAAAAGCCATTAAAACGGATAACATACGACCATTCCACTAATATAATATTTACAGTTTGCACAGTTGCAAAACAACTAAATCCAGTTGACAATAATTCTAACCTGTGAAATATTGACCCATAAACCGCGAAATATTGTCCTACATTACGCACCTACCTAACTTTAATCACTTCGCCAAAGCCAATGGGACATATACGACACTAATAAAACGCATAAAATACACCTTAACGCGATGCAATAAAGTCGCATTCAAAACGTCCAATAAAACGGCGCACATTTGCAAATGCACCGTTAAAATTTCACATTGATCTGTGAAATAATCTTTAGCCAAATAAATTACGAAATCGCGCCAGTTCAACAATTGTTTTTCAGTCGGCATATCGGTCAATGTCGCTTTCAAAATCGAATAAAAACTCTCAAGAGCGGATTAACCGTGTCGATGCGGTAATTATAAGGATAATGCGGCTGAAAATATAAATAAAAAAAACTCTTGCGCAACCGAACATACGAAGAATGGTTATTACGAGAGATCTAATTAATCCTATAACGTACTACAAGCTAGCTATAAGCCTAAAGTTAACTCGGACATATGCACGTACATTGATTCCTGTAATGCAAAACCGATGGCCATATGTGTTGCAATGTAATCACAATAGTTGTAATACGATAACACAGCGACCATCCATCCCATTATAATCCAATTAGGACATACCACGTACTCAACTGTTTTGTTTTAGGCCTGAAACTTGGTGGCTACGTGATCGGTGTATGAAACCTTAATAGATATTAGTTATTCTTCATTCGTATTAATGTTATTAGCCTTTCGATAGTCAGTGTTGATCCGCAGACCGGAGGTCATGAAAATTTCAGCTGAAGCCGTGTAGTGATAACGTGGGCAGATAGATAAGCGTTCAAACCTGGCACATGGTAGGGAGTTGGGTTGGAGGGTGGTAGCCAATAGGCGGCGCTGATGGGCGGGTAGTTGCTGCCGTTCCTAGCGCCCTTGCCGCGGGCCCCGGCCGCCTCGCCGCGCATCCTTCACGACCACAACACACACAAACACTAATCACTGCCACATCGCACGTCTGCATCCAGGCGCGGCCGCGACACTACTGAAGACGTGTATACTGTATAGGCGATAGGTGCGCGTGCGTTGACGGACGATCAGTCATTCCTCTGTGTCACCTAGCTAACCCCCCTTGCGCCGCGCCCCCACTAATGAGCTCCGTCCTGTGCGCGTCACGTTTGTTTTCCATACAGAAGACAATGTGTCATCGATATTGGTTATATGAGAGGCAACCGTGCAACTCAATATAGTTTCTTATAACATACAACGGCTTAATATGAATTAACTAGGTATAGTAAATATTTTCAATCTTATCTGTTTTCTCGCTGCTTGCAGTTTCAAAATATGTAGCGTTGCCATAGAGTGAACTCAGAAAAAATATTCAAAATATAAAATGTATTGTTTTTGCTCTACATGAAAAAAAGATTATTACATTAAAACTATCCATTATCATTTCTAATATGCACTACAATATTTTAAGTAGGTAATAATTATTTGAATACTGACTAAATTAGCCTTAGCATAGCACCTATATTAGTGTGATATTTTTTTTAATTACTTACCGACACCTCGCTGTAATAATTATCATAATTAATCACTTTCAACATCAGATAATGTGATTGCTCAAAAATTTTTTGGTTGGTTTTTCCACGTAGATAGATATAGTGAGGTTGCTATGATAATATTTGATGCTGGTACTCAAATATACCTACACACGTGAGAACATATATAACAGATAAATTCAATATTGGTTTTTTATATAAAATATGGTACTAGTCCACTTAAAGAACGCTTCAGTCAAGTAATGAAATTGTTAATGATTAATAAAATGTAGAGCAAAAAAAATATTTTATCATATTTATTATTATAACGAAATTATTAAAATGTATAGAGCTACACGCTCTATATGTACCTACTGAATTATATAGTGAACGAAGTACACGTATACCGCAGTCTTAGGGTTTATTCATAAAATTTAATTATCTGTGGTTCGTACTTAAAGTACTAAATCTATGGTTGATACGCGGTTTGACATTTCGTTTCGTTGCAAAGACGACGCAATAAAAAAACCTCATGACACAAGCATCTATGTTGGTAGAGAAAGTGTCGTTTTTTTGAGTTTAAGCAAAGATAAGAGAACGTAAGATCGGGAGGGCATACAAACGACATCAGAATACACAACGGACTCACATTATTCGGTAGGTATTAGGGTTGCCAAATTCTAAATATAGTTTAAATAATCGTATTGAAATAATTATAGTGACTCGTTTGTATTTTGAATTGGTAACCAATGAAACTAGAGACCAAAAAAAGAAACGTGCGTTATTTCCTATTTGTATAATAATTAATTCAAATTGGTATAAGCAGTTTTTGTTATTTATGCAAGATATTCTGAACGTTTTAATTATCTATTACCTATACACTTTAGTATTTATTGTCACATCTTACACACTTTACTTACTTTTCATACAAATTGGCATCAAAATCCGCAGGCATAAACGAAAAAAACGGCAACAATTTTACGAAAACAAGCGGTCAAAAAACTAATAGCATGGCAACCCTGCACGCAGCAGTAAATCCATGTCGCGCGTAAACATTCACGTGCTTAGTATTCACGTCTTATTATAATGTCAGTCGAACCCGAATTTGTAATGAGCCAAATTGTACTCCGATACAGAACACATCTTCTTCGAGTCTCATTCTTTTTTTGAAAAATTAATAAAATCGATAACCAGATTTATAAAACTATTTATTTCGTTTGTTTAAAATTTTCATTTGTTAGCTTACTTATGACGTACGTAGGATGTTTAAACAACCAAAAAAAAAAAAACCAGTTTATTTGTTTCGAGGAGATCTTTAATCCAGCGGTTTTTTTTTTAAATCAATTTATTGTTTGATTTAAGGTATATCTATATCAAAATCTGCTATCAAATACAAAAGACAATAGCTATATTGTATAAAATGCAAATGAAGACGGAAGGTTAATGAACTACTTGACAAACTTAGTGAATGTGCCCTCTTCGATTTAAGCATTATAATATTTTTTTAAATATATCTCATATATATAAAAATGAATTGCTGTTCGTTAGTCTCGCTAAAACTCGAGAACGGCTGAACGGATTTATCTTATCTTGGTCTTAAAATTTTCATGGAGGTCTAGGGAAGGTTTAAAAGGTAGGAAAAATTCGAATAATTGCCGGGAAAACCATAATATCAGCCGTTTTCTATTTCCCATACAAACGTTTATTGAAGCAGTACGAAGCCTGCTGGGTCCGCTAGTCTCATATATATTTAGAGTTATAAACGCAAAAAGTGGCATTTCAAATGACTAACCAAATAGGTATACACGGGTCTAATTATGGTCAAAAATGGACTAATGGAAAATTAATATTGTAAATTGAAACTCGACGATTGATGGAAATATAATGGACTGACCTATTACTCATTACGGGTATTAAATCGCACAGTTAGGCTCTACGCACACCGTCACCATTTTACGGAGGAATAATAGTATATGAAGAAGAGAGATTATATATTTTTAATGAAAGAGGCGAAACGACGCTGTACGACCGTTAATAATGCTCCAAGTTCTGAATCGCGCTTATGATGTCTATTCGAGGGTTATATATATACATATACAACTTTTCGACATAGAACCGGTGGGGCCTTCCGGCCGGCTGGCCGAGGAAGCTTCCGTTGTTTTTTTTTTATAATACAAGCCGTATGTTGCCAGCGACTCCGTTCGCGTTGACTTTCCTAAAAATTTGATTCCCCTGGAAACTGGATAAAAAGTATCCTATGTCCTTGTCCTGGTTCTAAACTGCATACCTAGTCCCTACCAATTTTCACCCAAATCAGTTGAGCCGTTATCGAGTTATGAATGGTGTAACTAACACGACTTTCTTTTATAAGTATATATAGATAGGGGGCAAAGGAACAGGCAAGCCACCTGATGGAAATGTCATCGCCGTCCCTAAAAATGTCCATAAACGTGTAGCTAGCTCAGCAGCTGTGCTGGTCTTTTTTTTTTTTTTGCAGTGAAAAGGCATTAGTGCCTTCGACCCGGGGATGGGGGGTCACCCGGGGATATGAGGAGCTCCCGAACGCTCAACGCCGATGCCAATCACCGATGAATCACTGCGTCCGGTGTTCCCACCAAAAACACTGCGGATTGCCTTCAGCCGTTTTCCTGAGAGGAGTGTCCCGGATCTTCCTAACACAGGACAACCCCTCACGACCGGCCGGTCTAATTTAGACCGGACTTACAGCTGTGCTGGTCTAGTACAAAGAGCTCTGAAGTGGGGTTTAGGAATACACTGACTTTCAACTTTGAAAAGGATTGAGTTTTTGAGGTTAACGCATACCTGCTTTAGCCCTGCGAGGGAAACAGAGTATATCGTAATTGAACAGACTAAAACTTAACGATGGTTTACTGTACGTCCTTGCGTCGGAGTCACGGGTGCTCTTACGAACTCTTTTCTAATACCGTCAGAACTAGGCTGTATACTACGATATACTAGGATTATATAAGAGGCTAACATTGTCTGATTGGCGGGACATCATCGGTCTGCGTTCGCCTTTAGTCAAATTAGTTATTAATGAGCACTCACTCGTTCACTGTAGCTATAGTTCGGCAGAGTGATTTTTGTTTTAAGGGCATTTAATTATTTTACAAAAAGAGAATACATTAAATGTAGTTCAGTCATTAAGGCAATATGACTTAAGCAAGCGACTTATAATATTATACAATACACATAATATGGATAGTTTCGAGAGATTAGTACACAACTTTTGTTTATATTTGAAGACATTTTGATAAGAAACCATTTATATTTTTTGACGATTAAAGCAATTTACATACATCTTCTGTGATTATATCAATACTGCTCTTTTGCAAAACTTTTTGTAATTCGAGTCGATTTGAGATAAGATAAAAAGTAGCCTTATTATTTTAATACTTTGCTTTTAAACACAACTGTATAAAAATATAAGCTTAAACTCACCATTTCTGTTTTCACTGTCAGCCGGTTTCATCTGAATCGGATGGTGCATCTGTAACAATTGGAATTATATGTTAGTATATTATTAGACCACAGAATATTATGTGCATAATTTTTGCGTCAATATACAACCTTTGACACAATATATCACCTTCTATTGGTGGCAGAAATATATTAAATTTTTACTAAAGAATATGAAAGGTTGTGATTTTTGTGGTATTTCAAAATATGACTTTCCGTCTCTCCTTTAATTTGTTTTATTAGAAAGAGAGAGAGAGAAAAATTTTAAAGCGAATAAAAACTTAAACGTCAACATTTAAATCGTCATCAATAAATACATCGACGAGAGCCATAATTAATGCCCTCCATAATTATTTACACAGCCATCACATGAATGGACAAACATTCGAAACTATTTTAATTATTTGTAAACACACGCGCGTCAGACTTACGATGTGTCGTAAAAACAAAAAACAATGCGAGCTATTAAATTCACGGGCCAAGAGTGTATTGTATGACTAGTCGATGTTTTGATGGTACATTTATTTAAGAGAAATTAAATAAAGAGTTTTTTATTTGATTATTTTAGGTAGCTTCAACATCTAAGGTCATTAGCGACCTCTGTGGGCTTACAATATTAAATAACACATACAGTAATTTATTACTTTCAAGATTTTACACTTTTCTCTGCATTAATTAAACAATCTTTTAAATTATAATTCTAATAAAATAAAGAGTTTCTATAAGTAATTTACATCAAACTGATGATTCTTACAAAATAGTGTGTATAGGCTTAATATATATCATACTTAAAATTGTTGGGTATTATTTCGAATTAATGTGTATTACGCTTTTCCTAATAGCTTCAGACTAAAATGTTATTAATGAAGTGCCTTAAATCCAATTGCAAAATGCCCAATTGTGAAAATTAAGTGTGTAGCGTGCTTACTATTACGAAAATTCTATCAACATTTTTAAAAACATGAATGTGCTTAGATTAAAATGAAAATAAAAGCCTAGCACTTTTGCCTAACAATATTTCACCCGTAACAACGCGCACCTACCAAACAATTACCATCACGAAACCGAAATAAAAAAAAAAAAATGATTCAATATAAATCACAAATACGATACGAATTGCCGTTTTGAAAATAATATTTTTGTTTGTACATCGTACGGAACAAACGCCGGGGTGGATTTATAGTTTTTGGAAACTACCGTGAGCAAATATTTTATCGGTAAAATTATTGCAATACTGTAAAATGCTATTTGTATTTATTTTCACATCATATTGTGTATCGTAAAAATTTACAATGTAAAATTAAAGTTTATTATTCATTGATAGATAATAATAAAAATATTTATTTATATTATTATAACATTTTAAAATGGACCCTCGTCTTTGAACTAGTAAAGTAACTGTATTTAGGAGTCTAGCTTCTATACAAAACTATTGGGAGCGGCTCTTTGTTATTTACATAACTAAAAAAGAACTAAAACCTCTTGTGCACGTACTGCATATATTAACTGCACAAGATTGATGTAATTACAGGTCATTCTTAATCAGTCTACTACTCACACGCCGATCAGCCGACTTATTCTAATATTAGTCTATTGATCAATAGACGAACAAATTTTCTTATTTATCTTATTTATCGCATATTCTATATAGTATTATTATGGATGGAAGAAATTACTAAGTTTACCGCGTTTGATCAGTATCAGACGCTACGTATTAAACACGATAATCGTTTCTTTATACGCGCTATCAGGGGACTCTCTAAACTCATCCGTCCGGATAACCCAGCTACGTATAGACTGATTACAAAAATCTTCACGTATTACGTTCTATAACGCTTTAGTTCCAGTTTTAATGCCGCACCGTTGCAACCGAAGGCTCCCTTGACATTGATACGTATTTGTACATATGATTAACATTTCCGAACATGTCCAGCGTTTATGGTTCCGTACGGTCGTGACCGTTTTACTAATCGCCGTCCTCTTTGTTCGAATCGACAGACTATCGGACCCCGTATCGATTGTTAGCGTTGCAAGTGCCAACAGTTCTATCTGTGGGACCAGACACCTGTGTACGTAAATAACTAACTACCTACTCTGTCTGTATACTGCTTAAAATTATAACACAAGTTATAAAACATTCAACTTCAAGAAATACAATTAAAGCAGCTGAAAATAAAATTAAAAGCAGATTGAACGATTTCATAAAAGAAACCGGCTTTGAAAGCAATCAAAGATTTGCTTTCTATAGAAAACTGTTTGAAAGTATTATAAAATTATTTAAAGAGTTGAATATTAAAATTAAGGTTAAAGTGATTAGCGAAATCAAAAGTTAAATAGTGATAAAATCTCTTTGTAGCGGACCGGATTAAAGATTAAATCGGTTTATCTATGAATGGTTCATTCGTTAACTGGAAATGTATTATGGATTATGATTCATAGACAGATTTATGATAATTTTATAGGCTACTACATAGTGGAATGGAATTAATACAAATGAAATGTATCACTAAATCATTGTTTAATTTTTTTAAACTAGCGGTACGTCCTGGCGGCGCCCGGGGTATATTTATATAACTTTTTTATCCGATTTATTTTTAAAATTCACATCGAATAGTCTAATACAGTTTCATGTCGGATATAAGCATATCAATTTTTAAGTTCATAAAGAACAGTCTGGCACATAGCTGTGTTACATTTTTCAATACAATGTCTAGATCAACTTCTAGAAAAAATGCCATACAAACTCGCATCCTCAATAAAACCAAGACCAAGGTTACGTTACTCTACAGCTGAGATTAAACAGCGCATTTGCTAACAAACTAGCAAATGTACCCCAAAAAGTGTTTCGTTAATGCCTCATCGTGCGTATACGTTTCGCTCGTCCCGATCTATTTAGTTACGTACAGCCCTAGTCGCCTCAATCTCCACTTCTGAACACCGAATACCGTGACGTGACAAATTGTACACTTAGCACTACCTACCTACTGTTTGTTGCCGCGTGATTGATGATCATCCGGCCTTAATTAGATAACGCAAGTTTACTACATCTTCGGACTACGCTCGTGAATCAACAGTTTATAGTTAAACTTGCTCGGTTAGGGTTGGCACTTGGCGCGAAGGGCCCAAGTTTTGATGGCAGTTTTTTCGTTGTTTTTCCTTTTGTTTTATGTGCGTTAATGTAATTGCTACAACAATAATTTTGTTGATTGATCAAGAAAAAACAATAACAATTATGATGCAATTTACATACGTACATAACGACGAACACATAGAAAGAAAATTAAAATAATAATATATATTTGTAAAAATTAATTAATGTAAGAACTAGAAGTACTACTTTTAATAGTATATGAATGACACTTTCAAATAGAGTGGCTTGCTTTTGAAAAAATAAAAGGTCTTGAAAAATCGCTTCAGTATCTTCATAGATTTAATCCTAACGTCCACACGTCATCAGTCTATACGTCCAACGACCAAAAATCCAACGTCCAACGTCATAATTTACAAAACTCACCGCTGCATAATAATTACTAGTAAAGATTAATTAATAAACTGAAACCAGATATTAAACTTCAGATTCTAGTGCTCATCTATCTCTCAATCCTTACGCACCAGTGTTTATTATTATTATTATTAAGTTCCCGTTTGTTAACAACTATCGCGTTACCCGGCACTCAACTTTGCGTATTATAATATAATATCTTGCTCGGTAAATTATAATTAAACGAGAGGATGAGATTGCTTAGTTTTGAAATGAAATCATGCGCAAAATGAGGTTATAATTATGTTGGCACATTGTTATTGTTGTTAAATATTCATAAGTATAATCACGTCGTAATGAAAATGTTTTTATTGTATTGTTACAAGCTGGGTTCGTCTGTGGAAATGTGTAATTACATTACCTATCTACTTTTTTATCTATTTTTGGATCGTCATCATAATGTTATTATATTAATCAATATTGCATTCAAACACAAGTCAAACGCAAGCTAAATGTACTTATTACCCCTTAAAAACATAAACACTTTATATAATTCGTGACAAACTGAACAATAACGATCACTAGGTACGGCATAATAACATCATCTAACTATCTAGCTATTAGACTACTCTTAGATCCTGTCTTAAGCTCAAACACATCCTTGTGCAAAATGTGTTGTTCATATTTTAAAAAGAGCGACTATCAGAGTTTCTTGCCGGTTCTTCTCTGTAGAAACTGCCTTCCGAACCGGTGGTAAATATTTTGTAATACCATGACGATTCAAGTTTTACTTTACGTTGCCTAATTCAATAAAGATACTTTTGACTTTAATACCGACAAATCAAAAATTGTGTACAAATAACACACATGCAAACAAACTAAAAAGTACAATCGTATTTCAGCAGCGGTTTACACAGCGATTAAACGAGTGTCACTCTAAATAAACACGTATCTAATTACACGCGAGCCTGAGTGACGGCCGGTTAAAAATAAATGGTGGGTGACGTTCAAAAGCCAAACGCGACGATCCGTTACCGCTATAAGTGTTTGTATTGATTTCTATAATGTACTAGTTGATCTCGCGAACTTAGTTCCGCCTTAGAGGCTATTATTACTAGGCAGATTTTGGATCAAGAATTATTACTTAAGAATTTTTTTTTACTCATTCTTGCACATTTTTTGCAACATAAGTTTTCGTTACGCATTAAGAAACTATTATACTACACTGGTAATGTATTTTTATGATTAAAGATTTAATATAAAACTTATGAAAATCGCATTATTTATATTGTGGTAAGTTTCTACGACTATCTTTTATATAAGATTTCAGGTTTAACATTTTTTTTTTCAAAAAATATACATTTATCGCTAGCTTGAGAACATAATATAATAAGTGCATATGCATGTTTTTTATTACCATTAGTAGATTGATTTATTATACGTGAGAATTATACATTAGTAATGCTGCCAACTTTAAAGGCCCAAACAAACACATTATAATTATATCAGCCATATTCCTTCATATAAAATACGAAATTTTAGAACCTACGTCACCAGGGTCTGTGACATCTTAAATTCTAAGTTTAGCAACACATACAACCAGAAACATTACCCTTCCTTTTGACTTCGTCGTTATCAAGTAGACTGCGGAGTTCTTAGAAGCGTAATATCTAAAAATCTATGGGGATTTTTTTGCACACCAACAACTTCTAAACTCGCGAACACAAACATCCTTCAAGTCCTATTATTTCTCTACAGGATTAGGGGTCAGATCAAACGGACGGCTTCAGGCAAAAATGTACTCTCGTCAATCGCCCAGTTATAATATTGAAGTGGGCGTCGAATTTAAACAACTGCCAATCCTATTACATATTGTTTACGGTTGAAAACGTCATCGGATCTAAAGGGTACAAAGATTTATAAGGACAGATAAATATACCTATCGATTGGGATTAAGTTCTCGATTAAAATTTTCTAATAATAATAATAATGTGAAATATTTAATAATGTCAAGCATTTCTGTTTAAGCTTGATACATTATATTTAACTTGAACTTTATTGTTACATATTATATGTACTACTTGATGGAACCGCATTTTTTTAAATTTATTTACAAATAATACATAATAATAATTGGTTTATTATAAATTTTATTTAGGAGATTTATTTTTGGAGAAACACTATTTTGTTATTTATAATTTGAAACATTAAGTCAATTTAGGTATATAAACCTTTAATTATTGCCTCGGGAATCGATACCTCGCTAAGTATGCTTCCTGAGGCAAGATGTCAATAAAAATCTAATGGATACGAACTTCGAACAACCAACGTACATTCATAAAATGTACATGTGAATCAAAATCTCGCAAAAAGTAATCATCTCGAAAAACGAACCAATTGTTTTTAATTAAAATTTAACGTTAAAGTCTATCGTCGCCGCTTTATGCAAACACTAAAAACTGGCTCATTGTTGCAACACATAAAACTTGTTACACGATACGGTTTAATCGTCTACTTAAGATTACACTGCTGCAAATGAAGTGCGCTTCTTTACACTTCGTGTTGCGAACAAGCAATATAAATAAAAATGCTCACAATACACACTAAGGTATGAGAGCTTTATGAAGAGTCTTCGCGGTACTTATTAGCTTAATTACCTTTGTGCACGATGTTCTTGCCGTTATCTGTATTGTTTTGCATTCTGTGATTAATATAGAAATGTTAACATACAATGTTATTGAAGGAGGTAGGCAAATCGTTGCAAACAAACAAAGAATCGTCTATACGTGCGAATCAAGAACCACCTCTCAAATCTTTGCGTAATACTTTCATAAAAAAATTGAATTGTAACAGGAATTCTCGGAAAAAAAGGATATAATAGAATATAATTTTTCTCCCCTTTTTATATCCAAATTAATATTCGTCAATTATTGTTTGAAAGAGACTAACGAATCTAAAATAAATAGATGTTCTCTTTCTAAATGCCGCGGTCGATGTACACTCTTACATAAATCGAATCATTACTTAAAGAAACCGATACATCGATATCTCGGTCAGAGCTATTGAGGCTCCTTCGAATTTAACTGACCCTAATGTATTTCCATCGACGCCCACGATTAAATAACGAAACGCTTAAACCCGCGGGTTGCAGGTGTGTCTCTGTAATCTCTTGACCCGAGCACACTATTCCAAGGTTCTGCGATAGCGACGGTTCTATTGGCATTCACACGAGAGTTGGAAAACGTCACGTTTTATTTTAACCACGTACGTATACTGAAGTTCCAACAAGAGTCATTTGTACGATCATTAAGAATCTTTAGTTGAATACTGATATGAACTTCTTAATAGAATTCATAATAGCAGTTCTATTAAGAATTTTATATTAAAGAAACAAAATAAAACACGTCACGTCACTTAATTCTCCTCAATGCAATTTATTTATCTTACATTACAGTAACAGTTCAAATCAGATTTTTGATGATAAAATAATCTCAATATAATTCAAACAGTTCATACATATCTTGTATGTACATCTTACGATGTCGTTAGACCATAATGATATTATATTGATGAACCTATATAAATACGAGTACATCGATGGACGTTTTTCACCTCTCGTACAAAACTCGTACTCGGGAAAACTGAGAATACTTTATCACGACCTCATTCCTTGCCGGTGCAAATAAAATGGGCAACAACACGAGTCAACTGATTTCCCTCGGCGTTTTTAGCTTTTAAAGCTTTTTTAGGGTTTCGTACTGAAAATGAAAAAAAAAATGCTAACCAATTTGCCTTTTTGATTGCGTATCATTGACCATTAAAGTTATTATTGACCACTTTTTATAAACACAAATAATAGTTTGTAATAGTTAAGTAGGCTTAGAGTATTGCTGAATGTATTTTGTAATACGGCAACAATTTTTTTCTATAATATAGGGAGCTAGCGAGCACCCGAGCCACCTGATGAAAAGTGTTCATAGCTGCCCATGAACTACAAATAGTAGAGCTTGACAACTTTCGATAGGGTTGCCGGCCTTTTAAAAACATTGAAAATTGCAATTTTTATATTAATACTGAGAATTCAGACTGCTCAATTCTATCAAATTCAAACCAAATCAGCCAAGTACTTTAGATGTGAATTAAACAGTTCGAGCCATTTTAAGTTTTGAAAAATCTATTTAGAGCGTTATTAAAGCGTTTTAAGCGAATTACCAAATCCAAACTAATGTTCCAACCCTGAGATTCCAGTTTATTTTTATTACTTGTTTCGTGTTTTGTTAAAAATGTATTGCATAATATCCTTATTTTACTATCCTCTTGGCATCTCTGTCGCATAATTTTAAAAAGGCACACTGCAAAAAATTGTGACAATTCCTAAAGGAAAATTATCTAGTCGAAAAAGCGTGTGAGATAAATTTCCTGCATGATTTTCGTATCGTATAATACGAGAATGTTTTTAGACGTGGTCCATTTTACTTTAATCGATGTATTATATATGTTGATATCAGTCATATGCCATATTTTCTTTATGTTTATATACATGCAGAAAGTCACTGTGTGTGCCGGTGTTTTCTTAATGCATTTTCTCCGAAATGATTAACATAATTTATTTCAATAGGTACTTTAATTCCCACATATCTTTTACATAAACGAAATACATGCGTGATACTAAACTATCTGATAATATTAATCTTCCGCTTGTATATGACTATCAGCATCTGCGCTCAAAGAAAACACCAACAACGTACAGAATAACGCGTACAAATACAAGCGAAGAGCCAGCGAGCACTTTACGTATTCGGCAAAAAAGAATCACATTGTCCGCAGTTTATTTTCGTTCGCACGCAAAATGTTTTGGCACGCTCTAGCCCCAAAGTGGCTGCGCTAACGTTGTGTAAGCGACCCAATACTTCGTGCCCTATATACATTATATGGAACGGCGTCCGTGGCCTGGCGTGGCGAACACACTCCCGCCGTAATTGCGAAAAATCCTTGTGATCCCTGTTTATTTTCAGAGGGACGTTTGCGTATAGGCGAATTTGGAAAAAGCCCGTCCCGAACTAATGGAGCGCGCGGGTACAATGAACTTTTAAATTCGGCCGCGATATACCCTCGGGTGCTTGCGGCAGCTAAAGGTTAAATCGACCGTTATGAAGTCACTCGGTCTATCGGGCCGGTCAACATCCGAGATGATCTTGGGTGCGCGTAAACCGTTTACCTTTGGTGTGCTTAGAAAAGACATCAATGATGGCTCTAAGGAAACAAAATAATCTAATAATAAAACGAGCATCTAAGCAGTGAAGAATATATTCCTGTGTCCTACACTGCGGATTAATAAGAAGTAATATGATTATTAACAAACGAACAACAGTGAGTGATCCTATACAGTATACAAGTTTTCATTCTGTTATATCAATGATTGTTGAAAACCCTTGGCAACTAGCTAAACAGATAAATTACATACAAACACTTTTTCTATCGTTAATACAAATTACAAATACATACAGCAATAGCAACGCCCAGACCCCATAAAGATACTTTATACCCATACCCATAGAACTACTTTTTTCAGTGTTTTAGTGGATCTAACCTAACCTAACCCTTTGTGCAGAAGGCACTTTAGTTACCACTGCACCAAGCAGTCGTCACTATCCACATATTGATTAACTGGCTGCTGCCCGCGACTCCGTCCTCGTGGACTTTCATATGAACTTTGACCCCCCTTTCCCCCCTTATAATCCCTTTTTCCAGTTAAAAAAGTAGCCTATATTTTATCACAGGCTCTAGACCATCTGTGTACCAAATTTAATTACAATCGGTTCAGCGGTTTGGCCGTGAAAGCGTAAAATTATAAAAGGTTCCAACGGCTCGCGCAACCTGTTTGGCGTTGATTTAAAAGAATAAAAGTAGCCTATCCTTGCCCAGGCTCTAGATTATCTGTATAATAAATTTCAATCTAATCGGTTTAGTAGTTTTAGCGTGACAGAAAGACAGACAGATAGAGTTACTTTCGCATTTATAATATTAGTATGGATTGTAAACGTTAACATTTATCATATTCACGCGAACACATCGGCTTTAAATCACGTGTAACGCGATCCTAAGCGATATGTTTTGCCAATTAATTTATTATTACCTACCAACCGTCCAAATTGCTGGGTAATATTGTTTTTATAATAGATAAAACGATGGCAATTAGTGAGCTCACTGTATGGATTTACGCTACGCTAAATGCGGCTTATTTCATTTTGCTTTAATTTATATAACTAGCTGTGGCACGTGGTTTTAGCCGCCTGAACATAATTATTGTTCATTCACTATAGTTCACTCCTCTGGTGTTATTGACTGACACAAAAATATATAGATAATTTTTCATATATATATTCTGCTGGACTATTTAAGATGCTTTTTATGACACATTAAAATGAGTAGTGTAAAAAAAAGCTCGAACGTGGCATAATTATTACCTCCTTATTTAACACTGTCTTATACACTGGTTTTATAAAAACTGTCTTTTTCTGCTCTATACATGTATTGCAGACTTTCACTAAATAAAAAATAGTTTTAGCAACACTTTTTGTATATTGTAATTTTTTAACTGACATCAAAACCTCACCCTATATATAGGTAAATTATAATTTAACATCCACTTTCCAATATCATACCATCTCCCCCACTTACACAATACACAAGGTAATAGCATTCTGCCATCAAATTGAGATTTAAAACTTTGTACCTACCCTCCCGGCTACCTAGTGAAAAGTTTTTATTCTGTAAAATCTCCCGTAATCCTAATAGAAGTCCCGTCGTACGAGGGCTACGTGCCTCGCCTGCAGATTTGTCTCGTAAAAATAATTTCCACGGTACATTTAGGTAGGTATAGTATCCCTCTTAACAGTATTTCCTTCGATTTCGTCGATCTTGTTTAAATAAACTATGATTTAAGTGAATTTAGCAGAGCGAATGTAATCCCAACGCTAGTGATTTAGTCTGATGCATTAGTCTATTAATGTGATGAATTTTGAATCGCGCTTACGATATTTTTTGAGACTTAGCTTATATACCACTTCTCGAAATTGAACCATTAGATCCCAACGGCCTATCTTCTTAGTTCTTCAGTTTTAGTTAGTTAGTGTCTATTAGTACCTTACTTTCGTCCACTAGCCGTGTGTTTTAATCAGAACTTATTATATTTAAATAAGTGCTACAATTTTATTTTAAGATTGTTAATCGTTCATCATTCAGTAGTATAAATGGTACTGTTTCGTATTGATTAAAATACGATGTGGTAGGAAATATCATGCATTCGATTATTAACGGTACAATTGAGATGGCAATGATCGGGCTTAATTCGGTATAATTCTCGTGAGGTTTTCGATAGTCCGTCTCCAGGGAGGAGTTATCCATTTACAATACAATCTAGACCGAATTTCTTAGACTGATATAGACTAGGCGAAAGACTCAAAACTTTTGTTATATAACTAATAATTAAAAAAAAAACATCAATTCTATATAAACCTTTGTTAAATAAGATAATAGAACTAAGCGATAGTTTTTACCTAAGACAACTTATACTGTTTACTAAAACTTTGTTTGTAAATTTGACCCTAAAGCTAGCAACATTTCAAGCAGCAAAAAATCACTCACCACCGAAATATCTTTACGCACATTTGGGGAAAGCGACTTACTGTACGTCTCGTAAAATCCTTGTACGCACAGACATCGCGGGACGAGTTTTATTAACTCTTTGACGACGATCCCGTCGCACTGCCCTCTCTCTGCCTTGAATATAAATAGATTTTATTGCGTCCCTACCATTGTTATATATACGCAAAAAAAAATTGGATAGACCGAGACGACTGAGAGGATTTGTTGAAATGAGTTCGACGGAGCACATATAAAATGCTCATGTACTATGTACCTACCAGCTACGGGTTATATCGGACGAAAGGATTGTTATTATAATACCTATTCGAGGAGAAACGTTTGAGAATCATCTTTTGATAACATTGAATGGCTTTTCTTCAATTGGTCTATGCAATAAAAAGGGTCGTCGATATTGATAGAAATATTTCA
This sequence comes from Eurema hecabe, assembly GCA_026213755.1. NCBI lineage: Eukaryota > Metazoa > Arthropoda > Insecta > Lepidoptera > Pieridae > Terias > Terias hecabe. The sequence goes on along the minus strand of JADANM010003811.1, from coordinate 7,661,879 downwards.
TAGTTTATTTACTTGGGTATTTGTGTACACATATTATGGTCACAAATAACTAACCTTTATAACGTATAACTTCTTATCTTTATAATGTTAAAGTAATACAATGTGTTTTGTTAAACACACGAGCAGACGATTAAAATTCGTAATCTCACGGCTTGCTGTTTTGTTAGCCAATTAATATATTTCAAAAAAACTTCAAAAGCCGCTTAACACATACGCCTTGAACGACAAATCCACTACCAATTATTTTTGAGAGTCAGTTAAGTGTTATCCATCAATCAACAATCAAAACTCAAAAACACACCGACTCCATACAAAAACAGAACGAACGCTTGCTCGCTCAATCTGCTATTGAATTTCGCTCATAAATTATTATTATCTATTAACAATTAATTTCGACTCGGATGGTTCATAAATCACCAATCGAATGTTTCAATTTCAGCGCACAACTAAATCAAACAACGCGACGGGGCGGCGAGGGAATTCGTTGATATCAACAGCGTTGGTATTAGCCAATGATACTATATGAAATAGATACCTATGTTATAAGTGCAAAATGTCGATGACGCAAAAACAATCTAATTAGGACGTCTTACCCTTAGACGCATGCATTCACGCGTAACTGACAAAACTATCTCTTTTTTTCTTGTTGTTTTTATCATTTATCTCTTTTCTATCGTTTTGACTTGTAGTGGTAAATTAAAGAAACTGAAACTGAAGTTGATTTGTAGGTGTATTACATATCTATTAAATATAACATCATTGGTGTTAGCTGACGCCGACGCGCGAAGCCTTGTTATCACGACTCTGGGCGGCGTCCGTACACAATATTGATGATGAAACATCGCCATATTAATTCATTATTAACACTGAAAGGTATATAACTTTCGACGCTTCATAACGTTACTTTGAATATATAATTAATGATTAATTAATTATAATGACAGAGACAGATTGCGTCTGGTATTCTATCCGCATACTAAGTTAATGTACAGTATACTGGTCATATGCTCCTACGTAAGACTACTAACATTCTAGTTATAATTAAGAGCTATAACATAATATGTATAGCAAGATGACCGACTCTATTTGACATTGGGGTAAACCTAATAACACATACTTTTATAGCCTTCTATGCACGGTATCACTAACGTTTTCAAATTTATTTATTTACTAGCTGTGTCCCGCAGTTTTACCCGCGTAATTCCCGTCCCGGGGCAATACCGGGATGTAAGTTATCCTATCTTTCAAGTTGGATCAAACTGCACATGGTGTACAAATGTTATTATAATCGGTTAAGTGCTTTAGGAGTCCATTGAGGACAAACATTGCGACACGATATTTATATATATTAAGATTAATGATCCTTTAACAAAAATAATCACGATGTTATTTCGTACAAATTTAGCATAGTCTGTAAAAGTTTAAAAATAAAAACATCAAACTCAAAGTCAGTCATCAAACTCAATATCAGTCAAGATCGAATTCAAAGCTCATGAAAATTTAAATTTAATTTAATATGGAAAAACAACAAACAAAAAATCGTCCAGCACAATCGAAAATACGCAACATTGAAAACAGTCAAATTTGTAGGCGCGCCGCAACATTACATATCGCTCGGGTCCTTATTACATTAGTTCTTCGAGCGTGAAAGCCAATGGAGCTTCCCTCGTTTCGGGCAAGGGTTATATGCGATATTCCACTTTCTACGTTTGATATTATTGTTCCGTAAATTTCTTCATGTTCTCGTGAACCGACCGTGACTGTTTTCGTGCATGTTGGTTCTATTTTAAAATTGATTTCACATATTCGTTTGGTTATTATTGGAACTTTTTGAACTTAACAGAACTTGTATATAGCATTTCAACATAGTAGAAGAATTATTGTGTTTATTATTATTTTTATAACTCAATCAACCGTGTTTAATTGAGTAGTAAAAATTGTAGTACCTTAACATGTTGTAGTTAGTATTTTTAAAGAGATTTTTGTACACGAAAAAAAAGAAACTGACTAACATACTAGTACTTTTTTATCTGTTAATTTTTGAATGTTTTGATTGAATCAAAATAAATACAGTAACTCTAAAACTCTTAATCATAAATTCGTTTTCAACAAAATACAAATTAATAAAAAGAATACAAAACAACCTTGGTACGTTTGCAATATCGTCTACAGCTCGAAAACCATACAACTCGTCGATTCCGCTGCACTTACAAGAGGACATTGTATTTTTCCAAGTCTAGGCCGCTATTCCGCCGTTCCGACGAGTGCCTTGTTTGTGACTTCTGCTGAGCCTCGAGCCTTGGAAATATTGCATTATATCCCGTGTCCAGCACAAAGGATGTTTACATCCATCCGTTGAAATATAAGGAACGAGAAATTTCTGTTTAAGCGGGTTCAAGTTGAATGACTCAATGTTGGTAGCGAATCGACTGTACTGCCAACGTGGACAACAACTTTTATAAATATAATGTAAAGAGAAACGGTTGAAACTGAGACTGGAATTTTCTATGAGGATTTTTCAATGATAATGGTACATACAGTGCAGAGGTAAATCAATTGTCTTCTGTGACAAGGCTTATAGGTTTGATCGCCCCTACACTGGAAAATACATTTGTATCTTTCTCGAGTCTGGGTTTTGCTATGTATTATATGTATGTATTTACAATAGAAAAGTATGTCCAAGTATGTAATTTATCCGTTATCTAGTTGCTATACCCAAAACTCTGCTTAGCATGCGACGATAAGTGTCCCAAAGTGTTCTTGACATTCCTAGTTTTCTAATCATATCATTTGAAAACATTATGCGGCATAATGCTTAACGTTGAATGTTAGAACAACAGCTTCAGCATAATACGGCATTGTGCGCCACTGAGTCGCACTATGCTCCGTAATTGGAAAACTAGGATCATCAGCGCTACCCACATTGAAACGTTAAAGTAATGCGAAACACGTGTATACTTCTGCCAACAATTTTAACATACACGGATTTCGGATAACTCTTACAAATAAATCTCTATAATATTTCGTATCTCATTTTCCCAGAATTTTTATCAAGGCGTCACTTAAGAAAAGCAATAAAAATACTGAGTAATATTATAAAGGAAATTTCCCCGGAACTTTGACATGATGTAATGTCAAATGTGTTATTAAATGTTTTTCCATTATACTTTGTATAAATATTGAACATCTAAAAAAGAAATGTTATAATCTCTAAAACTATACATTATCTGGACTAAAGATAAATAAAATACACTAGACTTTTTTTTCTTATTTCTTCAATTAATAACCATAAGCAAAATGACTAAATTCAAATTTTACTTTTCTAAATAAAATTTGCTACTAATTTGTTTGATATTTGTTAAGGCTAAGAAATTTACGTATAAAGACATTTTTCGTATTTACTTTTATATTTGTAACATTTTATATTTTAATATGAAAATCGATTAATATTTCATTTCAGTTAATCCATCATACATCGAAGAATGATACTGTATCATATCGGAGCCAATCCATCGTTCCGCTATGCTCTATAATAACACATCCTTATGGAAACTATTCACGAGTAGTTGGAACACGATTTCAATATGTATAATATGTGAATCGCGTGCAATTGGGAGGCAATATCCCCCGTAGGTGTTACGTGTTCCGGAAGACCGACCACCCTAACGTGATCTCTATGAAATAGTTATAAAGTTATAAATCCGAGGGGTCTTCGTTAACTGGACGCGGCACTTAATACCGCTAGTTAGGATAATAGCCGGCCGAATGTGAAGGTGTCTTCATAAAATGTGCTTGCTCTATTTGAATCATGACATTGTGATTGTGAATATGCACCGTTCGAATGTACGTACGTGCGATATATCATATAATAAATTTTCAAGACTAGGGATTATATAATAAAATATCCTAACCAGTAAAAGTGAAAAAGTGGCTTATGCTTTTCTAGTTTTGCTCAAAAACGTTTGTTTATATAAAAGTTTTATGAATATAGAAATTGACTCACACACACACATAATATATATTCATTCATACTTTACTTTTAAACGAAAATTAGTGATTTTTGTATGTCAAACAAAAACCAATAACTTTGTAATCGATGCGTTCAGAATTTCGCTGTCGCGTCGTCAAAGAAGACAAACAAATGCTTTCCTTTTCAGAGGTACAATGGAAAAGATAGAAAAAGCCAAACATTCAATTCTATTGTGCTGCGATATTAAAAATATCGATTCTAAATAATACAATTGACGACAATTATATTCGACTGACAAGTATGGTTTCGATAAATTTCTTTTCAAATTCATATACATACATTTAATATGAAGATGCCGTGTCAATTATTTGAAACCTTAAAGTAGCTGTTTGTAAAAACTAATATTTTTTTATATTTCTATATAACTAATAAAGTCAATGACACTCGCAAATAAAAAAGCCAGCTTTTGATAAAACATGTTTAAATACCTAAACTTAATTTTTTAAAGATTTTTCAGCCCGGTCATTGGATCATTTGAAAAAAATACTTTAATACAAACATGGCATTATAAAATAAGGGGTCAACGAGCATGTTTTCTACTACTTATGTTTTCTTTTTATCTGCTATTTAGAACAGTCAATTCGTTTAGTCCTTAAAACAGAAGTAAGCTCACAATAATTCCCATAGAGATAAAAATTGGTACCAATGTTCAGAATACTATTATAAACATATTGTTTAAAGTCCCCATCAATATAATTTGTGCAAAAAATCTAAGTTATGAAATGTTTAAACATCATATTATGTTTACCTTTAAAGTCTTATTTGACTGGACTTATTATCATTTTTTATTTTCAATACAGTGCAATAATTAAATAAATTAAAAATCCGAGCAGACGAACCATCTGAACGAAAGAGACCTTCACCGCCCATGAACACACGTAGAGTTAGACAGCTCAATTATCTCGTAATATAGATTACAAATTGGAAACTATAAAATTATCTAATTGGTTATTTGTGTCCGCCGCGAGCGATACACATTGCTCACATTCTCTGATTACACACGTACAAAACTAATGTGAAAATTATGTTTTCATACGAACTCTGTAAATTAACTACACACTACTGTATTGTTTACAATTATTCTATAATGAATAAAGCTTCATAATACTATATTGGAACAATATATTATACTAATGAAAACGATGGTATTATTCAACTTATTTTCTTTTTCTATCTTGCCAGGCAACAGTTGAGGAAGCGTTTAAGCAATAAAAAAACCTAAGTTACATCTAAAATATGTATATGCTTATCAACTAGGCTGTAAAACATCATTACAAACTATAAAATAAAGTCGCTTTCTCTGGCTCTAAATCCCTGTGTATGCTTAAATTTTTAAAACTACGCAACCGATTCTCATTCGGGTTTTTTAATATAAAGAGTGATTCAAGAGAAAGGTTTATATTATGTACGATACTTGCATTATCATTGGCCAAACACTGTCTCTTAAGATACAGGACTCCTAGTTTAAGAGGCAGGGTTATAATTTTACTTGTTTTGTATAGATTTAGCTAAATTAATGGCATGTATGACCTACCACCTTATGTCTAATCTGTATAATTACTTTTGAGAAATAAAGATTTTTATTATTATTATTTATTTATTATAAATGCGAGCGAAGTTGGGGCGAGTCGCTAGTGACTTAATAAAGCAGTACAAGTACTTACATTGCATGTATCGAATTGCGAGGATTATACGCAACTGTGGATTATTATATAGGCCAACAGATGCAGTAGTTAACTGGGGCTTATCGAATTAGTACATTCGTAAGCACCCTACGCCACCGGACTCGCGGCATTAAGCCTTAAAGGGATTTCCAAATGTTTACTAGCTACGTGCTTGTACTTGACATAGTATCTAAGTTACATTTATACGTATAAATAAACTATCAAATAAATAGTATTCCTAATTCATTCTTGAACTGACGATATTTGAATTTTTGCTTTACATATTTATGTATTTTGTAAAAGTATGTCTGCGTAATTAATTCGTTTTAAAATTTTCATAGCAAAATCTAAGCTTAGGACTAAATGACGCTGTGTACGCTCTCTAAGATATTTATTTTATTTGTTTTTTTTTTTCAAAATAAAACCTACAGGAGAGAAAACTTGTTGAACAGTCAAATACAAACAGCGTTAGTATTGTATTAATTAATTATTCATTTAAATTAGAAGAGCATCGCCCTCGGTCGTACTAAGAGTCACGCGAAATCCTTGTAAGCTGTTTGCCGAGCAAGCTTTGACGTCGTGACTACGACGTAGCGTATTCCGGCTACAGCGTAGCGCATTTCGGCTACAACGTAACGCTACGCTCGTAGCCAATTTACATCCTGATAATTTTACGAATTCAACCATGATTCGAATGAATAATTCATTCATAAGAATGCTCATATAAGATTACATTATATTTTAATTTGTCCGTGTTTTACTATACATGTTGATATCTAAAAATAGAACAGACACCATAACTATATCATAGTAACATTTTTCTATAGCTATTAAATGCGTCAGTTCTTTTATAAAAGAGAATACCGTTGCATTAAGCGGTCGACAATTAATATCAATGAAGCATACAAAAATGCACTATGACCAAAAACTACGAATCATGAATATTTAAAATCTCCATCTTTATTGCGATCATCTTTGTACCGACAGCAGCGTTGACAGTAAAGGTGGAATTGTTAATAATCCTCTCTGGGCCAGCTCAGCCGGTCGACACGGCACGACGCGACGGCTACAGAGATCGGTGTCAAAGAGCATATTACTCGCGATGGGAGCGCATTAACCGTTCCGTTCTGACACTTGCCAGCGCTGAGATTCGTTTGACTGTTACGTGATTTATTAATCCTCGTCCTGGCAAGTTTATTTGCTAAAAGAAAATAAATAAAAAACTATATAGGTACTATTATTGGGAAAATAAAAGTATTTAAAAAAAAAGTATTTTTTTATTATAAATACCATTCTATTCATTGCTGTAAATAGCTGTGTTAAGGGGTTATAATTTATAATAGGACTTATGGCGAAACATCGATTATGACATATAATAATCGAAATTTATAAATTTAATTCGTAATCTTCGTTTTGTGCTCTGTCTAAAGGTTCATCAATATATTTACATCTCTAACAAGAAAACAGAGTCACATCGAGACTGAGAAAAGAAGACTAACTCCTTCCAAACTGTCTATAAAAATAAAGAGGAAATTTTAAACGATTGTACTCCTCATAGCACCGAAGGTCCACCGTGTACTAGATGTATACGACAGATATTGGAGTATAGTTATAGTTCACAATTCTCAAAGGTAGTTAGTTCGTTCGATAGCTATAGGAGTCGATGTCACTATCGTATTACTCGCAATGGCTGCGCGTTAACCGGTCTATTTCTACGCTTACAAGTATCTTTTAGATTAGTTTGAGTAAAAGTAACACTCAATATACTGCTATCGATAGTTTTTTGGTTTCAATTGGTAACATAATATTACATAACTGACTTCTGCACAGAAGTCTCGTGCGGGACTGCAAATTTTCGTGTGTTGCTATGTAGTATGTATTTGGTAAAATTTTATCTAACAAATTCATTCAGTTGCGTCACCAACAAAACAAACGTCCATTACTTCAGGACGCATTTAATATTTAAATTATTAAATCTTTTAAACTAAACACGCTGCAAATTCAAATAACATACAAACTTTTTGGTAACAACTACAAACAACCCAATTCCATACGAATCACATCATCCTTACGAAAAAATCCCCCAAACCGCTTAAAGATATGAAATCAAACGGTTATAGCATTACGAGGGGCCCGGTCCGTGTCTACCCGGTCATCCGGCCGGGTGAAGCGGTCGAAATGATGAACGAACGGATAAGATAATATTAGGGAACCGCTCGCCGCGACGACCTTTCGATTTCCTTAAACACGAATCGATGGTGTTAAGACTGTATTATCCGAGCATTGAGAATTACGCGAGAGATTATATTTTCAGAGTAGTGTCAAAAATAGAATCCCTAAAGGTTCTAATATATTTTTTCTTCTATTTAAATATTTGATGTGTTAATTAATTTGATATTAACATTGCTTATTTGCTTATTCATATATCTAAGCGTAACAAGTATAAATAAATATTTATATAATACGTATATATTTAAAAATATTATATCTTTAAATATGTACTATCTATTATATCTTTTAATACGATTATAAAGGTATAAAAAAGCATGGAAACTACATATAAGCTGTTACATATACAACAAAGGTTACCAAAATCCACCACACGATAACTGAGGAAAAAGACCAACGTTAAATTATAGATAATTCAATGTATCAATTACATTATTACCGACCGTAGCAAGCCTGTCTGTCCTTTACAATTTGTACCTGCGAATATTTCGCATGACCTGGTTAAAGCCTCAATATATTCGGCTGTTATAACGACTTACGTTAGCGTCTGAACCTTTTAGATTTATTACGAGCGCTATACATGAAATTAAACATGGGTTCAGCACTTACTAATGGGCGTATTATGTAATTGATTGAATATAATATTATATTAGCTTTAGGCTAATTTAAAATACACAAATAGATCCTTAAATGAAAACTAAAAGACAAGAAGTAATTATATTATAAATAGAAATACATTTGGTAACATTTAAAATTGAAATGCATGCTTTATTTACTTTGTTCACAAGCATAGAAGTTTATTTATAATTTTATGGTGAAAACTAACTTAAACTTGGTTCACGTCACGTCAAAGACTATTGCAACAAAATCGCAATAAACTCTTTTTAAACCATTCCGTCAGATCAATTCTTTAGATATCAGATAAGAACACGACTTAACTCAAGATAAACTGAGAAAGAATCTTTTCATGTCAGTCTCATAGACTGGTCTACTGGCCACCTGTACCAAAATTAGAAAAGTTTAATCCAGACTCACTTCGTCGTCGCGATCCTCAATAATAAAATAAAGGGGAAAAATTGCAAAGGGAGAAAATTTAGCACGTGCAAAGTGCTAAGGTCTGGTGTTATTTCGTTTAATTGTGTTTTTTATATATATTTTTAAGCCCCACATAGTATTAAGGTAATTAAAAACGGTAACTAAATAATAAAAACGTTCCAAATTACAAAACATTTTAACACTAATCTTATCAAAGCACTTTTATAGAAGTTGAGTTGTTGTATAATTTTTAATATGTCCACCATGTTTCGTAGTCTACTGGTGACTTGATATATTTTCTCTTTCGTAGTATCCTAAATTATTTCTATGCAATAATTCAATTGTTATTGTTGGAATTTATTTACGTTTTTTATATTATTACTCAGAAAATTATATTGCCTTTTCCTGTAACAAATAATGCCTGAAGAAATTTTAAGTTATCTAACATTTTTCAATGTTTTTTTATCTTACATTATATTACAATAACATTTCCAAAATATATTACTTTCAGTTTTATATTAAATATTATGTAGATATAACACACCCAATTATTGATATGACCGATTCGACATATCTTAATCGAGGTTCGTATTACCCGAACACTGAAATCATTGAGGAGCCCAATTCATATAGGATTTATTAAAATCCAATAATAACCAGCGTCTCTATAACATGAAGGGTGGGACGCAATTAAGATAGCTTGCTTGTTCCCTTTGCTGTAATCGACTATTGATTTTAGATTTAAGGCCGGCCAGCTACATATCGGCTTGATAATGTTATGAAACTTTACTTCTCAATGAGGGGTAGCTTAAAATTAAAGTTGACAATTTTCATTATTCAATGAGAATCGGTAGGTAATAGTTTCTAATTTCATTGTTACTTGTTTTGTTGGTGTTTATATCTAGATCATAATATGATAATAAATTAATGTATTACAAAGGAATACAACGTGCGCTTTTTCGATTTCTTAATGCCTGTTCGTTTTAGTTGGTCAGAAGGGCATAAGTTTTTTTTCAGACAACTCGCTCGCATATCACATGAATATTGAAAAAAACTGTATTAAACTATAGTTAACCCCTATCAAATAACAAACAAAACATATATCTCTTGTAATATATCTCGAAGCACCAAGTTATCCAATATTTTACGTTGCCTTACACCACCAAATCGATACGAATAAACGGAATAGAATACTCTTTCTTAAAAGATTAACCCTTCCACTTATTCATAGGGGCCCGAATGGCGTGCCCATGAATATAAATCAAAAATTGTTCTCTCACAACTTAATATTGATATAAATCGAGCTAGCATTCAGCGATGTTTTATCTGTTGCCATGGTAACAAGTTCTCGGCTCTCTTGTCGGTCGGTGGTCGACGTGCGCAACATTTATGTTATTGTAAAATAATGCAACATCGCAATAACGGGTTAAACTTGGCGACTGATACTTGTAGATATTTATTTTAAACTAGCTGACTCCATGCGACTTCGTTCACGCTATATCCTTTCTGTACCCGCATGGAAATCGGTTCAGCTGTTATTGAGTTATGCACTTACCACCAGATTTCACTCTTCGTTTGTATATTATAAGATGCAGTTTTGATTTAAATTTACATTGAGTTTACTCTGTACTATATAAAGAAAAAATGCATTAATTATAGTAATACCTCAGAAAAAAATAGTATAATTAATATAACACAAAGCTACCAACCACTTGTTACTATAATTATTTTATAACTATTTGATCCAGTCACCGACCGAACTTTGTTCCGACTGAGAGGCAATAAATAGGCTTATTTTTATGAAGTTAATATTTTATTAGGATAATAAATATAATTCTGAAAAATCAGTTCCTATAATGATTATTTATAATTCACAATAAATGTATCCTATTATCCTTCTCCTGGTTCTATGCTAACTACCTATTTTCAAGCAAAATAAAAGTCAAAAGTATCTTTATACAATTAGGGCTACATAAAGTAACACTTTTGAATCGTCGTGGTGTTACAAAACATTTACCACCGGTTCGGTAGGCAGTTTCTACAGAGAAGAACCGGCAAATCAGTTGAACCGTTATCGAGTTATAAATAGTGTTACTAACACGTATCTCTTCCATATACGAGTATATAGACATAACACTGGACACAACTATATATGTATGTCTGTCCACATCGCTTCAACACACGGCACTTGAGGGGTGCAGTTCAACGCATAATTAGACGCTCAATTAGACAATTAGTAGGCTCCGCTGGCTAAATATAGCCCGGTTGCACACGGCCGTATTACTAGGCTATTACTAAATTAACTACCTGTATGTTTAAGCTTTAAACAGTGTAGACATTCCTTTATATATACAAGTTTTTAGTTGCCATAACGCGAGCTATGCTCAGCTCGGGTCTAGATAGGGCTTTGATAAGAAAATATGCGTGCTGAAGTATTATTACTATGTCATCTCATAGTTAATTTTATGTATTTAAAATAAAGATAAAATACAGAAATACATATAGCATAAAAACCTTACCTAGAAGGCCATCAGGAGCTAAGCCAATGCGAATTGTGGTTAGGGCGTCAAAGAAACCGATTTAAGATTAGAATTAATATATACTGTTACAGAAATAAACAAAGATGTCTATCGATAAAGTACAAAAACATCTATAGCAAAGAATATATGTACCTGTATTAAAGTTGTTAGTAAATAAATAAATATTTTCATAAATATTAATAAATATTTTCAGGACATTTATACACAGCGTCATCTAGTTCCAAGCTAAGCAGAAGCTTGTGTTATGGCAACTAGATAACCGATTAAATTTCATATACATACTTTTCTTTTGTAAATACATACATACAATACATTGCAACGCAACACCCAGACCCCAGAAAAATACAAATTTAAATTACAAATATATTTTTCCGCTGTGAGGATCGAACCCACGACCCTTCGCGCAGAAAGCACTTGTGCTACCACTGCGCCAAGCGGTCGTCGATATTTAAGTTTATATTGTGAATTATTAATGCTGTTGTATAAATTTTAGCATCACAACCAGATAATGCTTAAGCTCTTTCCATGAAGATTAAAATAGAAAATATATACCAAGCTTGATAATATCTTATCTAACAAAATATTATCATCATCCCTTACTTCTTCAATATACTCGTACATACTTCCAAGAACAGTACAGCCATTATAAAATTTATATAAAATCTTAATCTTCGCGGAAAAATGCACGCGATATCGCTCCTAATGTCATTGTAATAACATTCATTTTGAACAGTGCGTCATTGAGCCGTTTGAAGAATTTGAAACATGTCAGAGGGTCCGACTCCATTATTATTTGCTCCGACATGCCAAACATTTAATAAACTCCACGGAATTTCAATCCCATACCATACGTTAATGTTGATGTATTATTAGGTTTTTGATTAATTCTATATTATTAAATTAGGAGTAAATATTTTTAAAATGCGCATCTGTCATACTGTATAAATTTCTGATCCATGAAATCACTATACTAATAATGACTCATAAATGATCATTACATAAAAATGCTCTATTGGTATAAGAAAAACCAATTTCTTATAATATGATGTACCCTACAATTCATTTTAGTCAATTAAATACACAATATTAAATGTCGTAGGGTGATCACCCAGTATGACGTCATGCGCATAATATTACCTAATCGATTTAGGTTTGTTAAACTTTCGAAACGTTTATGTTCTCCTAGTATCTTAGGGGAAAGTTATGGCTTTCCCGTTATCTATCCAGCGACGTATATTAAAAATAAAAATCTTGAAAAAACTATAGTTTATAATTTAAAAATAACCAAAGCTTATTATCTAAACAGATACAAAATCATGTCCATATTTACACACGCCTGTGTACTCCCTTGGAAAAAAACTATTCAATACAACCATCAATCTACTGTTCAATTCTTGTATACAAAGTACTTATTGTGACTAAGACATATAAATCCTATACAAATTAAAAACTTTCTATTGAAAAATGGCTCAGTATATCTAAATCAACAAGAAAACCGTTTCAAGTTCATACAATGCGACTCATTACAGACTTAATTACTCGGTCTCTCTCGTACATAATATTATCGGCCTTATTTTAACTTCTCGGTTCGAACTTCTCGATGGCATAATAACAAGTTACATTAAGGCACCCGGGGGAGCCTAGAGTGCCGACTACCTTCATATTGGAAGCTTTTGTATATTGGAAGCTATTAAAGTTATTGACATGGGATTCAAACTTTCCCCCGCGTAGACTTCAGCTAATTGGTGCAAACGTCGTTAGCTTGACGCATAGCCGGTGTTTCGTATGTCGATTTTATACGTAGACTAGCTGTTGCTCGCGACTTCGTCCCCGTCGGATCTATTTCTATTATTATGTTAAAGTGAGTCGATCTTAGAAGATAGACATATACTGTCGCGGACTTTTTAGATCATTAAAAGAGGAATAATTCTTTCATACATATTTTTTGGTATCCTGAACCGTTTTCGCGAACGATGAATAATTTTCCCCGTTTTTTCCACATTTTCCATTATATCTTCGCTTCTATTATTGGCAGCGTGATATTATGTAGCCTAAAGCCTTCCTCGATAAATGGTCTATTCAATAAAAAAGAATTTTTCAATTCGAACCAGGTTTTTTTGAGATTAGCGCGTTCAAACAAACAAACTCTTCAGCTTTTTAATATTAGTATAGATATGTTGGTAGTGTACTACTATAGTTGTTTGTAGTGTTTACTTGTAGAGCTGAATTTAATATGTACATGGAATGTACATGGAAATCTATTAATTTGAGATCGAATCGTGGCTTTTGAACGTGTAATGTGTGACAAAACTGTTTTGAAAACTTCGATGATTTAAAAGTGGTATTATATGAACGTAGCCACTCAATTGAATAATATATGTGTTTGATTTTAATTTTGAAACTGTTGAAGGTGGTCGTATGATTATAGACTATAGAGTATGCTACATTATATACATATAAAGCAAAAGATAAATGCTTATATAATACATATTCTTATAAGTAAAAAATATTACCTACTAAACATTACGACTGCAAATGCTATTAAGGTAAAAATAATAATAATCAAAACAAAACAACGAAGAAAAAATCCTATTACGTGCATTATGCTGCGGTACAAGTACAAAATAACGGTTACTTAAACGTTTTGCCAAAAGAATACACTAATATTTCGCTGTATTAACATCGCGTGTCGCGGGGCAATAGTCGTAAATTAATTTTCGACATTTTGCCTCATATTTTTACAACCGTGTAACGTTGCGTGGATCGCTGATCGTTTGTATTGTTAATTTTTTTTATTATTTTACAAATCGTTACTTTACTGGATACAGATATTTGGAGGGTTTTATGGTTGTTTTATCATGTTAAAGTAAAGCCTTGAACTTGGAACTTGACGAACGATAGTAGTATGCTCGTAAACTATACTCAAATTAAATAGAATTTTGTAGTTTTACGTAATAATTTCACAAGGTTTGATCTGCGTTTGTTTTATAAATACTCAAATAATTATAGTATAGTATATTAGTATAATTATTCTTTAAACCCGTAAAAGTTAAAACACTCACACAAACAATTCTTCGATTAATTTAAACACCTCCATTGATAGGTCATACTGTCTCACACAAGGTAAAAGACTCGCTATAAATTTTCATTGACACTCCCAGAAAACAAAATAACTGTGACTGTGTTGTTACAAGTACTCGTATCATGCCTTCCTTTTAATTTCAATATGGACCTGTGTTGTTCCTGACTTACGAACAAGTCTATTGAAACACTAAAACTTCGGATAAAACGTTTTAATTTAAGGAAAATCTTAAAGGACACTCGTAGGCTTAGCGGTAAAAACCCAAGGGATATGTTATTCTTTTATCTGTCAAAAACTTGTATGTATTCTTAACGCCAAAAGACAACACACGTTTCCGCCCAATAGGTCATTGACCTCTAATAGTTTAACCTTTCAATTATTATCAAACTACTCACCCGACGCTCTGAATTTACACGTAACAAAAAACAATCTCAATAAATAGTTCATACTCCAAGTCACATTACGGCGTGATTGAATACACCGGGTCGAAGTTATAAGAGTTGCCATAAATCTCTTTCGACGGGCAGTCACTGTCTCAGGGCTGTCGCTCGTCAGAAATGAATTGCCTATTTAATATAATATTACTATAGAAGACTGAGTGAAGGTTGACGCCCCTTTAGGTGCATAGTTCATAGTCATACACATGTATATTGAAGTTTTAGATTTTATTAAAGCTTCGAAATTTAGTGCTTTCAACTATTTAAATAATTCTTCATTAAATTAATAAATTAAATTTTGATTATATTATATTAAATTTTGGTTTTGCCAGTTTTGTTCTTAATATATCTATCATACTTTTCTTCTAGATTAGTTACGTGTAAAAACGCGGGTACCCTACATAAAATACAACTCACTATACTTACGTTGTACATGCATACTTATACGCTAAATTTCAAAAGCCCCTATTAGTCCTATAAAGTTTTTAATATATAACCTTCCCTATAGCACGGAACGCTCACGGAAACGCCGAGCAATCAATACAAAATCTATAACAATGTATTAGGGAGCCCCGAACCGTTTGGGCTCACACACTAATGGAGCGAGTCAATTACTTAAGACCGGGGAAAAGCGACTCGATCATAAAATCCCGGTATATCGATCAAAGTTCGCCGTGACCGCCGCTGCCCGGCCAGCCCGGGTGAAATATAGTTTTTCCATTTTCCGAACGCTCAACGTCGTTCAATAGATTGATTTATTATTACCCCGGGAGGACGACAAACGACGGTTGGGAGATTTTGCGATCGGGAACGAAACGCTTCGGCGACGTCTTCGTGATGTGTAAGCGAATTCGGGAATGACTTATTTAAGTCTTTTTAAACGGTATCTTTTTATACTATCGAAAAAAATCGTTCAGGTTCATAATTTAAAAATTAAAAGAAAACCTAAGCTGAAATGTATACTACTACTATATAAAGCTGAAGAGTTATGTTGTTTTTTTTGACCTCGCTAATCTTAAAAACTACTGGTTAGAATTGAGAGAATATTTTTGTGTTGCATAGTCCATTTATCAAGGAATTATATAATTATATTTATTTTCGTAACATAAAATAAGCTAAATAATGATTCATTTACGCTGATAACCTTAAAAAAACTTTAAAGATTCTTTAAGAATATTTTTGGGCACTGAGAAGATAGCATTATACATTGTTAATAATTAAAGAAAGACAGGTAATTGAAAAATACATCATTTACGTTTTACTTTAGTAAAATCGTAACCTCATTAAGGTTTCAAAAGCCATTTTGTACAACAATTTAGCTTCTACACGTTGTTTCGTTCTGTTTATTGCAAAAAGCCAGTAAATACACAAAGCCAACCGACCTCTTAATCTTTAACAAATAGCTGAAACTATTAGCAGGCACTTCGAGTCGGCGTTATTCGGGGGTTAGTTTTTAAAGCTCAACTCGAAAGCCAATAGAATATTACAAAGCAAATTCTCACAAAGAATTGTTGAACACTACGGTAGAAATTAATGAGCTTAGACCCACCCACGTCTTTGATAATATTTAATTTTGAGTTTTAATAGTACATTTTTGTTACTATTCCCTACAATTGTACATTTAGATAACCTTAACCGGGTACCTATTAAATGACAATGTATATGTCGCAGGCGGATTGTATAATCCGCTGTATTACATAACGCCTAGCCGTTTTACAAAACAGGGCCGTTTTGCAAAGCGGCGGTTCAACGTTTAGCCGTATTGTCTTGCGTAGTTTTTGTATCATTATAAATTCTTATATTCTTATTATTTTTGTATCATTGTCATAGTTTTTGTATCATTATAAAAAGAACTTGATTACTCAACTTTATTTTTATTAAATTAGGTTAGGATATGTTAGTTTTGTATCATTATAAAAAAAATTTAATATTCAGCTTCATTTTTAGAAAAGATGAGTAAATGAGTTTTTTTTTTATAATGATAAATAACTAACCTAACCTAAACTAATATATTAAAATACTAACAACTACAAGTTTTTTACTTATCCGCATTCAATACGGCTAATCGTTGAACCGTCGCTTTGCAAAACGGCCCTGTTTTGTAAAACGGCTAGCCGTAATGTAATACAGCGGATTATACAATCCGCCTGCGACATATATTAGGCAAATTAATTTTTTAAATCATACATAAAAGTTCTATAGATTATCGAATTCATAAGAACAAAATCTTCAGCTTGTTGTGTAGTTTAAATCAAATAAAAATTTAAAACGCATAAAAAACAAATATCCTTTTATTTGCAGGTAAACGCAATAGGTAATACGTAATGCAATACCATTTGCGACATTCCCTCCTCGGGCGCGGCGCACGCCGGGAAACAATTTAAAATAACTCCAGTATAAAACGGCACGCGAAATCTCGTATTCTCGCAGTGCACGTGACAGACGGCGTCACGTGCAGACGTGACGGGGACAAAACGTCACGCGGCGCAGACATTCGCGAGCCGGCGAGAATATAGCACCCCTGTGAACCTGTGCATTGCTATTGTAGCACTTTGTAGGTGTATGCGATTATTTAATACACGTCATGAAGGATCAGAGTTAGGGGAGGACTGATGACAATTACGATAAAGTTGCATTGTTCTCGTATTGTGTCAATTTTTTTTATAAATACTTTACAGTTATGCTAAGAAATCGAAAGGGTACTATCACAAAGAAAACCAGGTTCTACTTATTGCTTCTACTAATTTCATCTCTTTAGAGATGTTATTGCATTGCCGTCATATAATAGAAGAAATATTTCCTTAATAAATAGAACCTGTAGCTTACAATACAATGCTCGCAGTACTAAACAGCGATATCGAGAATATTATTACGGCGCTCTCCTTATTAACCTCAAAAACAATTCCCATTGTTCCGCCAGACAAAAACATACCATCGCATCGAGGATATTTCCGCGGCCCGTCCGTAATTACGCATTGTAAACAAAATAACGAGATTCCCGCTCAAACGAGGATCACTATACAAAAAGCGTGCAATTAGGCGACCACACGATCGCCTGTAGAGGAGCGGGGAACTAAGGAGCAGGGGCAGGGGTATAAATAAGACGCTAACCGCCCACAACTACCTCAATCAGCGAACATTCCCCAGCGATTCCGCGGAGATCGCTCCACTACCTGCCTGCTACGACTGCCACTCGAATCAAAAGAGCGGAATCAATCGAGAGAGGAAAAACCAGCCCCGATTATATAATGGAACTAGCTGAATTGAATCATCGCAGCGGCGGCCGCACGAGCGGGGAACATCTCGGTATAAAGAAACGCGGTAATTCGATTATGCTCGCTAACAATCGATCCGCCGATGTTTGTGCCTCGATCGTGTAATGTAATAATGAAAACTGTTATGTTTCGGGGCGGCAACAGGTCGCGGTGAAAGGCGGATGGGAAAAAGCGATTCCGTCATACGTATCTATCTATCTCGATGTCTCTCTTCGCGAGGGTACTGATGCGGGGTGTAAAGGCTATTGTTTCGAATTCATGTCTATCCCTGAATACTCGTTATTCAGTGCAAACGATGACTGGAAATTAACGCTTTTCATTGTAGTCACGAAAAATTACTAATTTAATCTTGTTAGAGATTTGTTCAGTAACTCTACCGCTTCAATAATGAGAATTACTTTTGGCAACCTCAAACGGTGGGCATAATCCATCCTATTATTAAATACTAATTCTTAAAAACTTACATCTTTGCCCATATTGAGATGCTTCTCTACGTCCTACGTCTTCTACGTCCTACGTTTAAGGTCTTTAATATATAATTAATTTGATAAGAGACAGAATACTCTTTATTTAAACTGAATTAAAAATGTACGACGTTCTCTAGAGTAAAAATATCGTACCTTAAAAATTATTAGACTGTTGGACAAAATAAAAAAATCATCGAATTAAATCCATCATAGTATAATATTATGAACGAAATAAATAATAGCCGAGAATAACATAAAACATCTCTCCGCTAAGCTTCAAATATTTGATGTCTGTTATAAATTAATAATTTCATTAAAGTATCGAAATTGTAAATTGGATTAACAAAAACAAAGGGCCTCTAAGGAGTACGAAACTCGAATTTCGAGTCCATCACAGTTCGAAGATTACAATAACGCTTCGTTTGAAATTTCGCATCGCCGCCTTAAATAATAATGTTATGCTTTAATAAACTCGATCTCAAAATGTAATATTGGCAAAATCTTACATCGCTTTATATTATTCTTTGCTCAAAGTAATCATCTGTAATTAGTCGTTGCTTATAAGTAATATTTTGTTGGAAAGTAGGTATGGCATTTTCTCGTACGCTATGAAGTACGAGTTAGTATTTTTATTATTTTAAAGATAATAATAATAATTAATACATTGATGTAGTATGCAAATTTGTAACCGTTTGATTTTGTAGTATGACCAGGGCAGTCCATTATATTTAAAAAGTGATTCGTCACCTTCTATGTCTATCATTATGTTATTGTACTATAGTAACAAAACTTGTTTTACGGAAACGGACGTAGTAAAGTACATACACAGAAACATTTTCACATGGCACGTCATAATTTATCACACAGTTCTTGCTATATTAAATGAAAGAATAGATACGAAAATTATCGTTATTATTTTATTTTAAAATATTATTTATATTTTAAACAGTTTTTAAACTCTTTGAATTTTCTAGCCCGAAGAAAAATCAATCGTTTCTTTCATCAATATAGTTGATAACACACAATTTACTACTTGCCATTTTTAGGTTAGCAGTAAAGTGTATTATTTTGTAAAAAAAATGTCAAACATCAAAATCTTAGCGAAAACTTCTCAGCTACACGAACGTTAACGTATTCTGCAATAAAAAATAAACGCTACAGAACTTTTTAATGTAGCGCTTAGCGTTACCATGTAGCGTTTTTTACAAGAGCTAACGTTCAGCGTGTCTTTAGAAGTTCTCGCCGCTACAGATAAAATATACCTACAAGTATATTATAAACAACATAAAACGCACTTACCCCGCTCAGAGTTTTGATATTGTGCAATGCGTCCTGCGCCTTCAGGGCGGCTTTTCGCGTGAAAAACGTCACAAAACAGCATCCTGGAACAGAAGCGCACGCTTACATACATACATAGATACGTACATACATACAAAACATTGGCGTACATACATACATACATACATATTGTACATAGAATTCACAATGTCGAGTTATTCTGCTTTCAAGGAGGTTCACCTCATAAAACTCCCTTGAAAGCAAAACTAAATTCAATTTTAAAAACATCGTATCACTACCCTGTAAAATAATATTTTTGTAGAATCGAATGCCATTTTTTTACAATATTTAAACGACTAATAACAGCACCGACATTTATAACATGACGACAATTTCGAATGTACGAGTAGGTACTTTAAACAAAAACAAAAAAAGGCTATAGGTAACTAAAGGGACTTTTTAGTTTTTGACAGCGTTAGTCAAAAAGGCTACCGGCGCTCGAGGCTCAAATATGTAAAAAAAAGCTGTCAACACATCAAACAGGCGGGACCGGAACAATTATTTGAACCGGTGAACGACGCGACGGACACAGAGACGCGTCAATTCGCTATTTTATATACAGACTTACTTGTTATTGAAGGTCGTTTAAAAAAAATAAAACATTTATAAAATATTTTGTAGGGCTTTATAATAGACGTAAAAATGACTTTCCAAAATATGATAATTGGATCACACATGTTGATGCACTACTAAGCGGTAGGTAATTATGGAATTGTATTGAGAACTAGCCTGCCCAACGCGACTTCTTTTATGCTGTACTAATTCTACCCGGTACTGTACGTCTACCATTTTCTTTTGTTCAAGAACCATCCTCATACATCCAGGATTATTCTAAAACTTAAAAATTTCTAAATCGGTTCAGCTGTTATCGAGTTATGCGCTTAACATAGCCTTTTACATTTGAAGATACATAAAAAATGGTATAATCAAACTTCACTCCAATAACGTTACATAATCGCCTTCTTAGTAATTTCAATGAGCAATTAACACGAAACACCAGACGTTATATTTAAGATAATTGTTTGCTAAGTACCAGGCGCTCTCCAAAAGTGTAATTACATCATTCAAGGACAAAATTATACTGTAAATTTCAGTGTAAAAAGCGTTCCAATTAGATGGTGCGTCTATGAGTTACACAGTGATGGACGTTGAAAAAAATTATAACGGGGGAAGAGCTTTAAAGTTATAAATTTTGTCATGTCTACTATCTTGTTCTTAATGAGGTGATTTGTATAGTCCAATATTATGTGGTACATGAGAGTGAAAGAGAAAAAATAAACTACACAAAAAAATATTAAAATTTAACTCAAAAAAACCACACATATTTTTTTTAACTTAACTTAAAAAGACGAATCACAAGATCCTAAATTTCATATCTTATAATCATTTCAACACTTCTAAGTTATTCTCAGTATTCATTATGTGAAAGTGCGTGGCTCGGTTAATGCTGAACTGTTTTAGATATTTATTTTTTTGGAATATTCTATGAAGATGGTCTTTAAGATGGTTTTTAAAGATTGGAAGAAGGGTGGCTGCAGCGTCAACGAAGTCTAGTCAGTTTAGTATACATGTTATTATTCTAGCAACACACGTAACAAAAACAAACGAAAAACAATAACAGGCCGTTACTTGCGCTTCTGAAGACGGAAACGTATTTACAAAACAAACTTTACATTAGACAAAACATGGAACATTTCGGGCCATCATTGCTTTACAATTTACAAACACAAACTGTCTTAATAATATTATATCTACCTCTATTTATTTCTAGACGATAGTCGTTCGATGCCGTCTACTGATGGAGAAATAATTATTTACATATATTTATTTAACGTCAAAATTAATTTGTTGCACCCGTAAAATAATGATTGTAATCGTTTTATTCTCTTCTCCAAATGCCTGGAAGAGATCACTTAGTGATAAGGCCATCTTCTCTTAGTTTAAGATATTCCGTATAACGAATCGTAATAAATAAACATATAATACAGAGAATCGTTCGACATGTGCCCTAAAATTTTCTTGGCCTTTTTTACCGGATTGAGTTAGATACTTTTTTATGTATTTACGCATATTTTTTATACTTTCACCTTCAATTTTACATACCTACCTACCTCGCAGCTAACATTGCAACAAACATTGACTAATAAAAAAATCCGCCAGCAATATACGACCGGCGTTACGACCGCGGCGCAGAAAATTTAAACAAAAGATCTTGTATCTGTATGAAGACTTACAAAAGGAGTTTTACAAAGGCTTTCGACAAAGCAACAAAAACGTCAACATGTTACATACTGTAAGAGGCATTGTCGGCTGAAACAATATCTGGCGAGCTTTTAGCGAGCGAGAGGACGTCTTAAATTGAGCCGCAGGTTTCATATTAAACTGTCAAACTGTTCGCATTACTACTAGTAAAATGCATATTTGTTTATAACTACATAGATCTAGTATCTAGATGCCGCTATTGTTATTAAGTTCGTTGAATATAACAAGCGTTTGTTGTCAATGAATTTATATTTCAATTTTAATAAGGTATGTAATTCAATATAGAATCATAGGAGAAATATATTTTAAGATCCGGCCCGTAGGCTTGATGCGACTTAACAAACATGCTCTTCATAATAGTCGCAAATTATTTCACTTGTAATGTCTATATAGAACATCTAGGCATATTAGAGCTCCGTCCTAATCTAAAGCTTCATTCACATCATCAAAGCAATTATTAAGTAAGCAAATATCTATCGAAAAACTCGATTCGATTCAACAAAGAGCGTACTAAGCAACACCCCCAATCGACTACATTTCCATACAAAAACCGCCAACGAACATCTCTCATAACGATCGTCATTAAAAACGAAGAATAGGGACAAATTACAATTATCCCGGTCTAATACACTCAAATGAAAACGAAATCATTCGTACGAAATTAGAGATTCGCCGCTCGAACGAGTTTCCCGAAAATTTCTCGACAAAAAACTTAATTGACTGTCAGATATAATTCCGTGCTCTTGTTCGTTTCTCGCCCTACTTTGCCTGCCAGTACTTGAGAATTCGTTTTGTTATTAAACGAATTTTCTTTTGGTCGGCCGCCTAATTAAATCCTTCAAATTCGTGTACCAACCTTTATAAGACAGATTTGTACTTGGCTATTCCGAATTTTTATATAATTTATTACGATTCTCCTTCATTGGTAAGAATACTTGGAAAATCCTTTCATAAGACGACTTATTATTTGGTAGAAATTTTAAATTTATGAGATTCATCTAATTGACGGGATGGTTTTGCGTTTTCATTGTTTTATTAAACTAGAAATATCCCACGATGTTACTCGAAAATGCGTTCTCGTTTTTATGTAGGTCTCTACCCACTACAACGTATGACACGTTCATAGCACGGTCATAGTATGATACTGTGTAGTGGGCAGAGACCTTAATAGGTAAAGTCTAGTCAGGAGTGAGACGATATCATCAAAACAAACGTCATTTAGGCTTAGATCGGTTTAAAGCAACAAGTTTTCTTTAGTTGTAACTAACCTGTCTATGCGCTAAGTTAGTATTGTAGGGTTGCAATCGTTTTCTCTGTAAGATTATATTTATTCTATATAAAAATCTACACATTATATTAACGAAAAAATGAGTTAAAAACTTTTTGCTAAGCTTGATTTCAAGCTGGAATAGTAAAACGGTTCTAAAAGCGTTTTCCAATCGTATTCAGAGTCAACGATAAAAAAATCTTTACACATTCATATAATGATACAAACTTGTAAAGTATGATAAATTGATATACCCACCTCCTCATTACCGATTCACGTAAATTGGCCGCCTTAAAACGCGAAATTAAACGGCTTCGTCGCAATATTTGCTCAATAGATTCACTCGTATGGCAGTTACAAGAATTTCAATTTGTGCGACTTCAAAGAAACGTTGGGTACCTACCCACCTACTTACACGTACCTTACCTACCTACCTACCCTACCTATCTACCCTACCTTACTCGTTTTTAATCACGTAGGCTTTTGAGGAGTATAATTGTGAGGCTCGTGTGTGTTTCGAGGTGCTTGTGACACGTTAATTAGCAGACTTCGGGTATTAATAAGCCAGTCTTGTGATGGTTTAATGATTTTTCGCGGAGAATGTGCCTTCGGTGGAGTTTTGAATTTTTGGCTATCGGTACGTATGTATGTACCTATGTATACACGAAAGTCGCTATCCAATTACAACTTTTCGTAAAGCAATTACTTAATTATTGATAAAGCTTGTGTTTTAATGAAAATTTGGAGTTCAATTGATTTTGAAAAATAGAATGATACAATAATAAGGTATCTCGTATATAAATAAATAAATAAATATTTTCAGGACTCTTATACACAGCGCCATCTAGTTCAAAGCTAAGCAGAAGCTTATGATATGGCAACTAGATAATGGAATAAATTTTTTTGGTTGTGCTACCACTGCGCCAAACAGTTGTCCATATATCTCTATACTTATTCAATTATATTAACCTCAAATTATGGTTAAGTAAACCATTTGGAAAAAGTGCCCAGCTCAAAATCTAGCCATTCCCTAAGAAGTACTGTTGAATAGTAAAATTCAAAATTAATTCAACCTTCTACCTTTAACGTTGAATAGACCTACTTTATATAAAAAATATATATTCAAAGTAAAAGTTAATAAATTTTATATATAAATACTAAGGCTTCAAAACTTATTTAAGTCCTTCTAGAGTGCTACATTATACGGATACTGCGAAACGCATCTTACAAAGTAAATGCTATTTATATTACTATCC